>JBBPBX010074864.1:0-17482 GCA_038048925.1 Garcialebias charrua
GCTTAAAGCAAGGACAAGTGGTTAACGGTGTCAACACAACCAAACGATAAAATGAAAGACACAGTCTTCAATGAGACGTCGGAACATCATCACACCTTAATTAGCCTTTAGCGGTTAGCTTAGACACGGATTTGAAGCAGTGAAGTTTGTTCTTTCCGTGCATGCGTGGGTTTTCTCCCGGTACTCCGGTTTCCTCCCGCAGATCAAAAAACATGCATGTTAGGCTGATTGGTAATTCTAAATTGTCCCTATAGGTGTGAGTGAGAATGGTTGTTTGTCTCCATGTGTCCCCGTGATGGACTAGAGACTGTCCAGGGTGTCCCCCGCCTCTCTCACAGTGACTGCTGGATATGGTCACCAGTGATCCCCGTGACCCAAAAAGAAAGAAGCAGGTAAAGATAGATGGATGACAGCTGAGCTGCAGTAGCTCGGTGGTCGCCACCATTTTGTAATCCCGAGGCCACCGGTTCAAGCCCAGGCTGTCTGCAGAAAAAAAAATCAGCAAACGGCAAAAAACAACAACAACTCCGATTTAAAGGAACAGTTCAGATGTTACAAAGTGATGTTCTGTGGAAAGTCATGAGCAATTAATTTATCATCCATTACAGATGTTTTTTTTTAATGACCTCAGTTTGGATGAAAAGCATTCTGACCAGATTGATGAGCTAACAGCTACCGGTAGTTTCTAGGGCTGAACAATTAATTGCATTTGCAATAATATCGCAATATGATAAAATTAGATTTTCTAATCGCGAAGATTGCAATTTGACTGGTCACGTGACACAAATCTTTATCAACACTTAAAAAAAAAACACACCACAAAGACATTTACGATGGTTGCATGGCTAGAATAACAACAACCAGTGCTTCAACTTCAAGTAAGCAAAGTATCAGCCGACAGGGATCACTGACCCAACTAGTTGAACTTCAAACAGTAATTTTTTATATCTAATTTTTTACATTTATTTATTAACTGTCATGTGAAGTTCAGACAGTAGTTAGGAAGTTCACTTAACATGTTTACTGTTGTGTTTATGAAACAAGAAAAATAGAAATGGTGAAAAGAAAAGGCATAGATTTGTTTGCTTTATTGTAATTTCTGCTTTAAATAAATCTGACATTGTTTATTATAAAACAGATTGATTTATTGCTTCTGTTTGTTGAAAAATACTTGAGAAGATATTTTAAAAAATAATCGCGTTTTAAATCGCAATTGCAATTTATAGAAAAAAATTGCAATTAAATTATTTTCCAAAATTGTTCAGTAGTAGTTACGTTAAGTGGGATGTTTCAATCTTAAAAAGACTGTTTGCAAGCAGTTCAAGTAAACATTCTTATTTTTAAAACTTTTACATTACCATCAGTTTCACCTTACTAAAGTATTAACAAAAAATTAGTGAATGTTAATAGCAGCAGCAGCTAGCTGTAGCATTTCCTGTGGAAACTGGGAAGGCTGAAGTATTACAGTATAATGCTTCTGTCAGAATAATCCTGGATGACATCAGCAAACATGGTAAGGAATCAGGTTGTTCGATATACCGTATTTTCCGGTGTATAGGTCACACCTTTTTATGGTTTTTTCAAGGCCTGCGACCTATACTCAGGTGCGACCTATATATGGCTTGTTATCACTTTCGGTGAAACAAATTTTTAAATCCAGCTCATTTCACAATTACGTTCATTTATTAAGGAAAAGTTCAGCTCAGACATATATTTGCTATAATTTTTATCAAACAAATAATTGTTTTTAAGTGTTAATCTTCTTAAAAGCCTTGCTGTGCGCTCCTGTGGCAGACATTTGCAGCAGAGCTAAATGTAGGTGCGACCTATACACCAGTGCAACCTATCTAGGGATTTTTCCAATCTATTGGTGATAATTGGACAATGCGACCTATACACAGGTGCGACCTATACACCAGAAAATACTGTATGATACGCCTTGATGATCTGATGAAACTGGCTCTAAGCACATGCTTTTTTTTTATTTATTTTTTATCTCAGACATTGTTTGCAGCTTCCTCTCAGGCTTGAACTTTAGCAGCATATAAGTTTAGCCTCCACAATCATTGCAAAATGAACAAAATACTGATAATCAATGGCTTCAAAGTTGTGATTTTCTGCACAAACAGCAAAAGTGGGCATGTGCAAAGTGGCATGCCATTCTCAAAGTCTTTATCAGCTCTGACATAAATACAACAAATCATTTTGAGAGTTTGTTAAAATTCCTATTTTTCTTACTAAAAAATGGTTTGCATGCAAGTGAGAGGTGAAAATTCAAAACGTTTTCCAAAATGGCTGTGTCCATATTTAACAAAAGACAAGGCTGAGCCACAGGTTAATGAAGCTCTGTGCATTGTTCAGGCAACAAGCGTTAGATGATGCATGGTCCAAAGACAAGCTGGAGATTTGAGCCATAAACACTGATAATTTGGCAGCAACGCTGCTTTAAAAAATCACATTTATAGCAACAATAATAATAATATGTTTGGCGACCAATCTCTCGGGTGGCTGATCTGCACTACCTGAAGAGGAAACAGCTGTAAAGACGAATGGAAGGTCAGCCACTGCATTGATATTCAGAAAACATCTACATGTGGAGCATGTATGCAAATCCAGAGCCATTCGTCATCTGCTCTCTACCTCCCTCACATGAACACATAAACAAACTCTACACCTTCTTCTCTCAGCTGTAAGACAAACAGAGGGGAGAACAGACGAGGAGTGCAGTCAAGCAGCACGCGTGCAGTCTGTTGTCTGCACTCTCATATCAGCTCAAGTGTTTAAGGGACTTAATGTGAACAGAGTGGACAAGAGCCCATTTAAACAGCTGATAAAATATCTGTGTGCGCTACAGACGGAGGTATAAGTACATGTTTTGTGCATACATTCATACATATAGGTGCGCAGGTGCGTTCTCCTCCTATCACTGCAGTGTACCTAGCTGTTGTGGTGCAGCTGTGGTGTAATGCAGTGTCACTGAGTTCAGGGACATAAAGTAAGCCCACTGCCAGTCTAGTCTGCTCCTCTCAGGAATAGTAAT
Organism: Garcialebias charrua; assembly: GCA_038048925.1. Classification (NCBI taxonomy): domain Eukaryota; kingdom Metazoa; phylum Chordata; class Actinopteri; order Cyprinodontiformes; family Rivulidae; genus Garcialebias; species Garcialebias charrua. The sequence continues at coordinate 3,041 of JBBPBX010074864.1, forward strand.
AGAGGAGGTGTGTGTGTGTGTGTGTGTGTTTGTGTATGTAACAGAGTGGGTGGAAAGATTGAAAAAGATTTAAAAATGGATAAAAAAAAGGACAAGCGTCTCAGACAGAATGAGTGATGGTCAGATGGGCTCAGAGAAGGACAGTGACTGATCGATGTCCAGGTGATTGAGACGTTAAAGAAACAAGGGAGAGGGAACGGTGCCAGAGAGAAAGTGCTCACTTTGGACAATGACAACAAAGAACACCTCTTGTGTAAATTTACCATCCCTGGATGTGACATTTCCAGCACCGAAGGTCATGATTACTCACAAAACACTGCAAACAGTCGCGCACATGCACAAGGTTTATGAACAATGAATATCTATCAGTTTGGGGACAAATAGTTTCATTCTGACCAAACGGAGGAGCTGGCGTAACCGTTAAAAAATTTAATTTTAATTTTACTGTGTTAATAATATGTTTGTGAATTTTATGTTGCTGTCTTTTATTTTTAAATGTGCCAAGGTTTCGTTCTGTTTACTCTCACTCTCACTTTGCCTCCAAGCATTGTGAGACAAGTAGTGCTAGGACGATGTTGGTGTATTTATATCTTTGTCTTCGAAAATGTAGTTATTTGAATTGTATATCTTTCGCTATGTTGGTTGATGTCAATTTTGTAATGTTGTTGTGACTTTTGTTTTTCATGTAAACCTCAAAACCATTATAGATGTTTTATTGTTACAACTGTAAGCTAGTTTGGTGCCGTTTTCATCTTAATGCGCCCTCTTGTGGTTGCTGACTGTAATGGCTCGGTAGATGGTTTGCCGCCATTTCACCTTGTAACTTTTGAAGCCAGAAGTGTAGGACACAGAAGACAAATAATGTGTTTGGTTTATTGTCTCCTGCAGGAGAGCAAACAGCACTTGGGTGCTCAATCATTTAAAGAGAATAAGCATCGTTACACTAACAACATTGGATTCCTGAGGTCTTCAAACTGCTCTGACCTCAAAGGTGTCAGGGTAGTTTATGAAAACACTGTATGAAAACCTTTATGGCATAACCAGTTTATCATTATACAGATATTATTGTGAAAATATTAAGATACCCCTGCAGTAAATAGCTGCTGGTGTCACTATAATAGAGTTCTATACAAATGGTGTTTGCATGAATTGCTCCGAAATCTGTGGAATTGTAATTTAAAGTATTTTTTAAATTGGGTTTCTGCTCTGCTTGATCTAGCTTTCACTCTGCAATCAGGTCAGAAAAAATCTTATTTATATTTGATCTTTTTTTGTTGTTGGTGCCTTCTTGATTCTGAAAAATCCCAAACCCTGGATAGGTCAACAGTCCATCAGATAGCCACAGAAGGTCAACCAGCCATTCATGTCACAATGATTTAGAATATTAATCCAACTTAGATTTTTGTGGACTACTGAAGAAAGCATGAAAAAACTATGAACAAGCAAGGTGAACGTGCACACTTTACACAGAAAGCGAGTGAGGCAGTTAAACCCAGCACAAGTTTACTACAGGACAACTGCGTAGCCTTGGGACTGCTCTTCTTCTTCTTTCGGCTTTTCCCTCTTCAGGGGTCGCCACGGAGAGTCATCCTCCTCCACCTCACTCTGTTCTCACTCCATCTACCTCCATGTCCTCTCTAACTGCATCCATACATCTCCTCTTTGTCTTTTTCCTGGCAGCTGCATTTCTAACATCCTTCTACCAATATACCCACTGTCCTTCCTCTGGACATGTCCAAACCATCTCAGTCTGGCCTCCCTAACTTTATCTCCCAGTTGCTGTACGTCTGAAGATCCTGATCTTATCCATCCTTGTCACTCCTAAGGAGAACCTTAGCATCTCCATTTCTGCCACTTCCAGTTCTTTCTCCCGTCTTTTTGTCAACTCCACTGTCTCCAGACCATACAACATAGACTGTAAACTTTTTCTTTGACCTTTGCTGACACCTTTTCATCACAAATCTTGGAACTGGTCTCTATGTATCCAAATCAAGCTTGTTCAAAGAGCTATTTGAAACAGGTAAGATATTAACTGTTTATAACATTCCCACAAAGCTCCAGTTCAAAAGATCTAAACTATCTCTTTAACTTTGCCTTGCTCTGATGCACAGGCACATAATTCCTGGACAAACATGTGGCAATGAATAATGTAATTATGTAAACAAAAAAGGAGAAAGACAGTGTCAGGGGAGGAAGACAGACAGGTAGACAGAAGGGAGGCACAAGGGGCACGGCCTGTGAAAAACAGAGCAGAGGTATTCAGCGAATAATGAGACGGGAGCACAGAGAGGGTAGGTTTCAGACGGAGCGATGGAGAATGACTACAGCAAGATAAGAATATTTTGAGCTCTGGAAAATCCTTGACTGCAACAGCAAGATTGTATTTTCCGATTAAAATCTACAAAAGGCTTCAGTGCTAATGTGCTTCTTTTCAGTTTCATTCATTCAACCTTTATTTAGACAGGTTAACCCCATTGAGCCTCAGGGACTCATTTACAAGAGAGACATGATTTTTTTAACAAGGAGTGAAGACATCAACGACGACAACAATAGACAGTCACAAAAGAGGCGTACAAATGTACATTTCTTAAAAAATAAATAAAAAATAAAAGCAAAATCGCAACAAAAAGAACAGTCAAAAGGAAAAGTAACGGAAAAAAAAATTCAGATAAAGAAATAAAGTGCAATGACCATGAAGCTCATTAAATGAAGACTATTAAAGCCAGGAATGTTCTTCTCAGATCAAATCTGGAATTATTATTATTATTTCTTTTTACAAAAGCCATGGATGCTCCTATATCTGTTTTCTTTTTCTATTGGATTGAAGTGCAGAATCTCTTACTTGTCAACAGAATAGCATTCAGCCAAACGTGGGGATACTCTGTCCTCTTCAACTGTCTGTGACCAGTGATTCAGTTTGACACCTTAATCTGTGGAAATCCCAGAGGGCTCCTCCACGGAGCCAACTGTATTTACTATAGATTACATCTTCCACTAGTGTGCATTAGTCCGGTGACAGCTCTGCAGACTGCAGGGAAAACAGCAATCATACACCGTTGACTAACTCCTTGTGATTTTGCCACTCGCCAAATGTCCTCGTAGGACTCCCCAAACCACTTTCCTGTAGGGATGCACCGATCCACATTTCTCACTTCCGATCCGATACCGATACTTAAGAACTGGGTATCGACCAATACCGATACTTTTCCGATCCGATACTGTTCAGGTATGTGAATCTGTATAATGAAATATTTGTACTGAGACTATAAAGTTATGTGTATTTTGGAATGTTTTCTATACTATAAAGACTATACTGTTAAAGTTTGTGAGTTTCCTGTTGTGAGTGTCTTCATTGGTTTTAACTCACATAATGTTAAGACGGCAGTCACAGAATATGATGGAACACAAGTGCTCTTTGAAGCTGGATCGGAAATATCGGCAGGTTGGATCCGATATCCGATACTTAAATTATGCTGGTATCGGATACGATACCGATACTGGATCGGATCTGCCCCATCCCTACTTTCCTGAGCCGCTGTCCATCTGCTGCTTCCATGTCGTGTCCAACGTCTGAGACATGGGCACTCTGTGTCATGTTCCACCGCTGCCACCTCCATATCAAAGTTGCTCTCCCTTTTTCTTTCTCCTCAATAATTGAATAAAACCAGACGAAGGCTGCACGTGTCAGGGATTTTTAACAAAATGCAGAACTCATTTGCATTCAACAGACTGCCCTGTGACTCCCGAGGACAGCAGGAAGATGACATCACTTCCACAGGACAGATCATGAGACTGCAGAAGCATATGACAACATTGTTTTATGAACTCTGTTAATTCAGTTAAGATTTGATCTCCTTCTGCATTTGAGCCCTTTCTTTCTCCCGTAGGCATTTGTTTAGCCAGGGTCACATGATGCTCCTGCTGTCCTGTACTCCAATGACCTTGTAGGTCTGCTTTCTCCGATCTGCAGAGGGTTTCTGTTTTGTCAGCCAGACACAGCGATCGAAACAAAGAGTGAAGCATATTGAACCCTTAGGACAAAGAATGAGACAGAAAGCTGCAGATAGAGACAAAGGCAGGATGCGCGAGAGTGTTAAAGTGTGGAAAAGAAGGAGAGGTGTTGAGATTAGAGTGTGTAGACAAAACAGCAGAGAGAGTATAGATAAAAGCCATGGGTATAATGCAGCATCAGCTTGATAAATAACATCACAAACTGCAGGAATGTTTCTTGTTTGGGTAAAAAGAATACTTGGTGTGCTTCCGCCAACATACATTTAAGTGGGTGGGCCACCCACACAGCTCCATCGCCACTCAAACGTGATGTCTTTTAGAAAATTCAGTTTCCTGGATCTTACTCGATCACCTTGACATTGGAGTGACAGACTTCTACGTAAATTCCTTATTTTATTCTTTTAACAGAAGAATAAATGTCTAAGCAAGACTCTGCACTGAGAGATTTATCTTGCAAAATTTTCACTATATACTGTACAAAGCAAAACCTAACAACTGGGCCAACTCACATGTATTTTTAAACTGGTCAAAGATGGTATACCTTCTAAAATGGCATGCTTTTTGAATGTTATAAAGCAGAGCAATTAATGAGACTGTTTTTTATCATTCAACCCTTGTTTATACAGATCAGTCTCATTGAGTCTCGAGGACTCGTTTACAAGAGAGACCTGTATTTTAACAGAGTGATGACAACAGTAGACAATCATAAAACAAAGCATATAAATTGAGAAAAAATAAATTAATTGAAGAAATTTTTATTTAAAAAAACAAAACAAAAACAGCTACATTATAAAGTGGTGTAGAAAACTAACACCAGGAATGTGCACTGGTTTTTACCATGAACTTCTCAGATATTTAAAGTCACTTAGAGGTCAAGGTCGAGAGCTTCAGATATTTTTGCAAGATATTCCAGGAAACAAGAACAGAGTTGGAGAAGGTCCTTTTTGCCAAGTTCAGTCCGCACTGAGGGAACACTGCAGGTAATAATGTTCTGAGAGTGCACACTGTAGTTGCACTCAAGCAGTGACATGTAGGAGGAGATGTATGAAGGCAGCAGACCAAGAAGTGATTTAAAGATGAAAACGTACCAGTGGGAGAGTCTACATGAAGTATGATGTCCAGTTAACCAGTGAATACAGGATGCAATGGTGGGTATGGTAGTTACAGCCAGCTATGAATCTTAGCACACCATGATAGACAGTGTCCATCATCTGCAGGGTGCTTGTAGGAGCATTCATGTAAATAATGCCACCTTAGTCAATGGAAGGAAGGAAAGTCACAGTTACAAAGTGTTTATAGCATTCAGAGTTAGACGTGATCTATTTCTGAAAAAGAAACCCAGTTTAACTTTCAGTTTCTTTACTAGGTTTTCCAGGTGAAGCTTAAAAGAGAGATGTGTCGACCCAAGTATTTGTAGGAATCGACAAACTCAATAGGGGCACCATTCAAAAATAAAACAGAAGGAAGGACTGCTGGGACCGACTTCCTGTTTGAAAACAACATCCCTTTGGTTTTGTTGGCATTTAGAACAAGTTTGGGATGGAAACAATCAGACTGGATGATGTGGAAAGTGGATTGCAAAAGCTGGAAAAACTTAGAAACTGTTTTAGCTCGACAGTAAACAAATGTATCATCAGCATAGAAATATAAGGATTTATCATGGATTATCTCATCTACATTACCTATGTAGATTGTGAAGAGGGTCCTAAAACTGAGCCTTGTGGTACACCATTGTTAACTGTTAACATTATTACATTATTATTAAACAAAGACAAAGGTCAGGCAAGTGGCTGAAAGTCAGATACTGTACACCTTTCAGCAAGAAAAATAATAAAAAATGGACGCCGCAGCCAAATACTCAAAAATTTAGGGCTTAAAGTTTTCATTTATGTGTTGACATAAAAATGTTCATGTTTGACCTTTTATTAAAATGCTGTAAATGTCTGGACCTTCCCCTTTTTGATTCGTCAGCAAATGATCTTCCTCCACATTTATTATTATTTTTATAATTAAATAGTCTTACAGTTTTAAAACATTTGTGTCCCCGCCTTTTATTTCTTAATGGTTTAGTTCAGTGGTTGTTAAATTGTGGTGTGCAACCTTCATGACAGTGCAGTGCTGTGACCGTGGGTCGGCATGACCTCCTCCTAACTTTTAGTTGTTGTTGTTTTGTTTGTTTTCTTTTCTGGGTGCTTAATAAAGTTGTTGGCTGGATTCCTGTTTAGACCTTGCCGCAACATATTGTGTTACACAAACTGCGTCTCCACAGCGATATAAAGTGGAAGGACCATATGCTGCGCGGTTTGGAGAGTATTTTCACAATTTTTTTTAAAATGAAGCATAACCTTAATAGAAGTGCTTAATAGAAGTGCTTAATAGAAGTGATAACAAAGAAAGAGTTTATCACTCTTCGTTGGAGGAGGTAGCACCTTAAATCATGGGTTAACAGTCAGACTGATTGATGGTCGAAATGAACAAATCTGAGCAAGACAGACACTGGAAACTTTTCTCTGTCCACATTTGGCACAACATTAAAAGTTTGAGAATTATTGGTTTAGCTCTCGTTCCAAAGACAGCTACTGTGCAAGCTAAGATTGATGGTCGAAATGAACAAATCTGAGCAAGACAGACACTGGAAACTTTTCTCTGTCCACATTTGGCACAACATTAAAAGTTTGAGAATTATTGGTTTAGCTCTCGTTCCAAAGACAGCTACTGTGCAAGCTAAGACCTTTTGTCAGGTTTATTACCTCCTTGATTTATAGGCATAAATTGTACAAAAAACACAAATGTGGCAAAATCTATTTTATTTAATCATTTGTTTAAAATAAACTTAGTTATGTTTCTGCGATGTACTTATTCTTTTCCTTGCTTCTGGATGTGTGTATCCTCATCCACACAGTATGTGTCAGACTAAAAACAGAGGGCTGGACATTGAATCATTTCCTGAGGGCAGCTGGAGTATAAACACCAGTTGTCTTGCTATTACGGTATACAGGACGAGCGTGAAGCTTTTCACAACTGTGACAATCAAGAGTGTTTGTGTTAAACTTCATCCATGCATAAATGCATTTAGCTTTACTGAACAAAACAAAATCAGCAAAGAGATAAAGACGCGTCCAGAAGAATTAATATGTGCCGTACTGGCTTTGTGCATGACTCTGCTTTCTTTTCTGCAGAACCTTACACACTAATTTTACTGTTCTTTTATTATCATTTTTTTAATAGTAGCAACTCAAAATACCAATCAAAGGCAGAGGTACAACTCAGTCAAATGCTCAAAATGTAAAAAATATACAGTAGATAAAAAAAAAATTAATGCAAATTGGATGTAACTTTAGACAAACAATCAGAGTAAACAGCAAAGACTTACTGTGTCTCTGCAAGGACTCATCTGACTGCTGCTGAGGAGGGAATGGAAAGCGAAAACCTCATGCTTTCTTCACGGCAGTCCTCTTTTTCACTCCCTGTGTCACTGCCTCCTCCTCCTTTCTTTTTCCCTTTGCTTTCGCCGTACCCTGCCTCTTTTTTCCCTTCCTCCTCCTCCTCCTTTTTCCGCCTTCCCTCCCTCTTGCTTCCCTCCTGGCAGAGCCTTTACTGTATTCAGCCACGCCAGGCTCCATGTAAGGCTGCACAGCTAAACATGTCACATAATTTATCCACAGCAGGCTGCGAGTTCACCTTTCACAGCTCACACTTGGATCCCTAATGTAGGGGAACGCACAAACTTCTACTGTCAACAGCCACACCTTTCCACACTGGAGGAAGTGTTTGTGTGCATCTGTTTGAGATGGTTGTAGGTTGCGTCGCATTTGCAGAAAGTGCGTCCCGTGAAAATGCAACCCAGAGAGCAAAGACCTCTGCAGCTCTTCCACACCAGGCCATGTCTTTCCAGCATCTACCGTATTTTTCGGAGTATAGGTCGCATCTTTTTATCATTTTTTCATGGCCTGTGACCTACAGGTGCGACCTATATATGGCTTTTTATCACTTTCGACGAAACAAATTTTTAAATCCAGCTCATTTCACAATTACGTTAATTTATTAAGGAAAAGTTCAGCTCAGACACATATTTGCTATAATTTTTATCAAACAAATAATAGTTTTTAAGTGTTAATCTTCTTAAAAGCCTTGCTGTGCGCTCCTGTGGCAGACATTTGCAGCAGAGCTCAACGTAGGTGCGACCTATACTCCGGTGCGACCTATCTAGGGATTTTTTCAATATATTGGTAATAATTGGACAATGCGACCTATACTCCGGTGCGACCTATACTCCAAAAAATACGGTATGTCTGCAGGCAGTAAATCTTTACAGATGTGAAATCTGTCCACCTGAACACCCACTTCTTCACCTTCGAAACACGGCTGACAGAGTAGGGAGGGGGATAAGAAAACACAACTTTGAAAGAAAAGGAAAGTCAAAAGCGACTGCGGATGAAAGGAGTCGAGGCGGTTGGTTTTTGTGATCGAAGCAGGAAGATGCTGCAAGTGAGACCACACAAAAAGTGGAGAACTTCCTGCTTTTGCCTGCAAGCATCAACGCAAGTCCTTCTTGTGATTCTGCACAATCAATGGCTGTACAAACTCGCGCCTTCGGCCTTTTTCAACTCACACCCTTTACGACACACAGAAGGCATATTGCGGAGAGAAAAAGCAGATTGGGAAGAATAATGGCTGCTCTTGAGAAGCGGAGCTCGCTGGTATTTTCCTCCCTCCTCCACAGCTTCAGTCCACTCACAGGACACCAAGAGTCACAGCTCTGTTGCCATGGCGTCTAACTCCATCAAACACTACGTCAGGTGCATGCGTGTGTGCATCTGTGAATGTGTAGTGTGTGTGTAAGTAGAATGGGTGTTACCGAGTGAGTCAGAGACACATCAGTGACTGGTGTCTGCAATATATCAGGTTGTTTGGAATTTATCACTGTATTGGCTTTTGTGTGCGCATGAGTGTAGCAGAAAGGTGTTGATTGAACAGCAGCCTGCAGCCTGCCCTCAGGAGCACATATGATGAATCTTTGAGCGGCCCTACGTGTTAATGTTCAGCTCCGGCTTCTCTAAATATTTATCAGTTCGCTCGTGGAGCGCAAAACGACACGCCACAGCGGCCGCTCGAGTGGAATTTCGAATTCAGAACTGGCAAGTCATTCTCTCGTGCCCTAAAAAGGTCGTGCAGCTGCTTTGGAGAACTTTGTTGAACTATCCATAGGATCTGGTGTCTCCAGTTGTGTGTACTGTGATCATCAGGAAGCCAGATGTGCTCGTAAATGGTAAATGGTAAATGGAGCTTATTTATATAGCGCTTTCCAGCCCCTGTGAGGAGCCCCAAAGCGCTTTACAATACCAGCCATCCACCCATTCATACACACATTCATACACCGGTAGTGGTAGCCTGCCTTGCAAGGCGCCATCCAGACCTACCGGGAGCAACTTGGGGTTAAGTGTCTTGCCCAGGGACACAACAACACATGGTGGGCGGACGTGGGATTCGAACCTCCAACCTTCCGATCGGGGGACGACTGCCATTACCACTACACCACGGCCCCCCGGTAAGGTCTTGTCCACATGAAAACATGGATTTCCAAGAACAATATTTTTTATTTCTCACTTCTAAAAGTATTCTCACAAAGGCGGCATGGTTTTTAGAAATGTGTTCATTTGCAGAGAAACACTGAACACTACCCAGAATGCTGTAGTAACTATGACAGGACGGTATGTGGCGCTGTAACGCTGCCACACAAGCACATAAGGGTGGCGTTTCAACATCTTTCTCACTGAAACAGTTTGATAAAAACTCTATTAGGGCTTGTAAAACTCCATACGTGGAAGCAGAGCTTAACCAAGACAGATTTGGGAGGACAGCCCCTAAAAGTGCAAAAACATGACACGATTGTTTTGGTAAGACTCAAATTTTAAATCCTAAGAACTGGTTTGCGTAAACATATTCACTGGAGCTTGCAGTGGATTTGAAAAATCAGCAAATGCATGGGGTGTTAAAGCAAATTCCGAAATCCCAGAGTTGGCAAGCAGTTACAGGTAAGCTATATTGTGAATCAGAGATTGAATTTAATTTAACTTGGAGTATTAAAAAAAAACAGGTTTAAAAGCATGTAAAAAAAAAAAGACTTAACTTCAAATGCTGCTTCTCTGAGATGCAGTATTACCATGGGACTCAGGTTGAATTGAACAGAGAAGTTATTGAAAGAAATAACACACTGAAGCAGATTGACACTTGTCCTGAGCCTGGTTCTGCTGCAAGTTTCTTCCCAATGAGGGATTTTTTCCTTTCCACTGTCACCTTCATTCTTGCTGAAGATGAGAGCCTTTCGCTAAAGTGAAACTCAAAGCTGTCTGCTCCTCAGATAAATAATATTAACTTACTTTATATATATATGTATATGTATATATATATATATATATATATATATATAGTATATATATATATATATATATATTAGGGGTTGAACGAGTACATAATTTTTAAACTTGACATTAACATAAATAAACTCGATTAGTACTCGAGTAGTCGATGATGTCATAGGCTCTTAAGATGCAAAATAAATAAATATATAAAAATGCATAAAAACTTAATTATTTACCAACAAAAAAAAAGACCAACAAAACATTGGGAGCATTTATTATGCTCCTATCATTTATCATACTGCAGATAAGTCACAGGAAAAACAAAACTATTAGTTATTATTATTAATATTAAAAGTGAAAGTACCGTGCGGCGCTGAAACCGAAACTGAAAAACAAATGGGGCAACACCGCCTGCAGTGCTATGCAATTTAGGTTTACTTTTAGATATTAATGTGTTTATAAGTTTTTAATAGGTCTAGAGAGATGAATATTTGTTGCTTTTTGTTTGTGAAACGAGAGAGGAAGCCGTTTCGGCCGTTAAAAATGTGACCTGCAATCCAACACCGCCCCCTCCTGTCACAATCTACGGCGGTGACAGAAGTTGATTCAATGAGCAGCAAAGCATTCTATAAAATTATAAACTGTTTCATAATAATAAAACACGACGCATTTTTACCTTTTTGACAAGACTGAACCAGCTCCATACATCCGTGGACCACAGAGGAATCCATTAGCGTCTACTAGCTCGGTGCGGATCATGTGACATGTGACGTAATGACATCAGTGCGACATGATGGTGTCACTACGAGTACTCGAGAGGGACAAAAAGACCTCGATAGAACTTTTAAGACTCGATCTGTCGAGAACTCGGGTACTCTATTAAAGCACTAATATATATATATATATATATATATATATATATATATATACTGTATATGCATGTTTCTATTCAGTGCTCTGAGATGACTTCTGTTGTGACTTGGTGCTATATAAATAAACTACATTGAATTTAATTGAATTTACTTTGTAATAACAAATATGTTCTACAGCTTATAAAAAAAATAAACCAAGAATAATCTTTTTTTCACTTGAGTTTAAGCTGATTTGTTTACCATTGATGAGCCACACGATGAAGTACTGGGAGAGAGTTGTGGAAGGAAGGCTTAGACAAGAGGTGACTATCTGTGAGCAGCAGTATGGTTTCATGCCAAGAAAGAGCACCACAGATGCCATCTTTGCTTTGAGGATGTTGATAGAGAAGTACAGAGAGGGTCAGAAAGAACTCCATTGTGTGTTTGTGGATTTAGAAAAAGCATATGACAGGGTGCCAAGAGAGGAGGTGTGGTATTGCATGAGGAAATCTGGAGTGGCAGAAAAGTATGTTAGACTGGTACAGGACATGTATGAGGACAGCAGGACAGTGGTGAGATGTGCTGTAGGAGTGACAGATAGCTTCAAGGTGGAGGTGGGAGTGCATCAAGGATCGGCTCTGAGCCCCTTCTTGTTTGCTCTGTGATGACCGACCGATGAGGTCAGGCAGGAATCCCCATGGACTATGATGTTTGCAGATGACATTGTGATATGTGGTGAGAACAGGGAACAGGTGGAAGAGAACTTGGAGAGGTGGAGGTATGCACTTGAAAGAAGATACAAGAGCTTTTATTAACATTGCACCAGTTCTCACCAATTACAACGTGATTATGTATACACAGTCATCCAGAAGAGGGGTAGAGAATGTAAAGCTGCTGCTTATTCAAAACACATGACATGTTCTTCAGCGCGGCCTCTCTCATCCGTCTCGGGATGAAGGTCAAAGGTGTGAAAAAAAGGTAAGAAACCATGAGGGTTACAGCATTAGTATTAAAAAAAATGTATCACATTTTGTCTGCAAGACACCGCATGACACAGTAAAAACCATACCATAAGCACATAAGGACAGTTACATGTTGCATGTTGAGAGAGAGACTGAGGCAGGGAGGATCTGTCCATGATACATTCCGGATGCCTCCGATAACGCTCATAGAAAAGTTCTCCGGGGGGGTAGCAGACAAGACAAACAGCAGCTATTTTGTCCACAGTAAGCACATCTCAGGAGAAATTAGATATCCAGCCTTTTCCAAGGTTGTTTCCAAGGGAGTCAGATAAGAATTCACAAATATTTTCACATCAGGCACACATTGTAATTTCTGTGGCCTTCAGTCTGTAAGGGCGATTCTGTTCCAAAGTGATCCAATTCGGGACTTTTTCCACTGATCCAAGCTCTGACCTCAGATGTTGACCACAGCTGACCAGAGTCCCAATCCGAGGGTGATCTGTTCACCCTCTGGATAAGCTCGCAAACAGCTGATTTCTGATGTTGACCACAGCGTCCAGAGTCCAAATCCGTGGGTGAGCTGTTTCACCCTCTGGATAAGCTCACAAACAGCTGATTTCTCGAGGTCACGGCGCAGACCAGACATCGGGTGCTCCAGGCAGTTAAGTCCTGCTGAAGTCTCCCTCATTTTGCGATAGACCAGTGCTCCACAAACGCCAAAAAAGCAAAGCGCTGCCATCATAATCCAATATAATCCAAGATTCTTCACCTCCACAGAGCACTCCCAGGAATCCACGGAATCCATGGCGTATCCTCCGTCACTCTGTGAGGGTGGGAAGGCTCCCCTTGTGCCGTTCCTTCTGTAGAGATCTTGTTTGTAGAATCGAATGCCCAAACCTCCAATCCATCTTAATTTGCGTTCGAGGTGCTTAGCTGAGGAGCTGCCAGCAGCAGGGGGGGGGAGGACGGGAGAGGGAAGGGCTGCGACTGCCTCAGTCGAGAGCAAGGATGAAAGAAGAAGAAGAAGAGGAATGAAAGTCAGCCGTAGTAAGACAGAGTACATGTGTGTGAATGAGAGAGAGGCTGATGGAAAAGTGAGGCTACAAGGAGCAGAGGTCACAAAGGTGCAGCTCTTCAAGTACTTGGGGTCCACTGTCCAGGAAAATGGGAAATGTGGTAAAGAGGTGAAAAAGAGAGTCCAGGCAGGATGGAGCGGATGGAGAAAAGTTTCAGGAGTGATTTGTGACAAAAAGGTGTCAGCAAAGGTCAAAGGAAAAGTTTACAAGACAGTGGTGAGACCAGCTATGTTGTATGGTCTGGAGACAGTGTCATTGACAAAAAGACAGGAGAAAGAACTGGAAGTAGCAGAAATGAAGATGCTGAGGTTCTCCTTAGGAGTGACAAGGATGGATAAGATCAGGAATGAGATCATCAGAGGTACAGCACATGTTGAACAACTGGGAGATAAAGTTAGGGAGGCCAGACTGAGATGGTTTGGACATGTCCAGAGGAGGGACAGTGGGTATATTGGTAGAAGGATGTTAGAAATGCAGCTGCCAGGAAAAAGACACAGAGGAAGGCCAAAGAGGAGATATATGGATGCAGTTAGAGAGGACATGAAGGTAGTTGGAGTGAGGACAGAGGATGCAGAGGACAGAGTGAGATGGGGGAGGATGACTCGCTGTGGTGACCCCTGAAAAGGGAAAAGCCGAAAGAAGAAGAAGTAGAAGTTTACCATCCATCCATCCATTATCAATTATTCATTTACTTGCTTCTTTCTTTTTGGGTCACGGGGGTCACCGGTTCCCATGTTTAGCAGTCACTGCGCAAGAGGCTAGGGACACCCTGGACAGGTCTCCAGTCTATCACAGGGACACATGGAGACAAACAACCATTCACTCTCTCACTCACACCTAGAGATTATTTAGAGTTACCAATCAGCCTAATATGCATGTTTTTTGTCTATGGGAGAAAAACATGCATACACAGAGAGAAAATGCAAACTCCACCCAAAAAGGCCATCTCGATTGGTTTACTGTGTAGGCTATCCTAATGAGGCAGTGCAAATATTCTATTAATTAACACTAAGTAAAATGGGAATTACCAGCAACCAAATTTTGTAAATGCAACATAATTTTTTAATTCATCCTTTATTTCAACAGGTTATGGGGCCAAGATGGTGTAGAGGCAGGGGAACCGACTTGGGACCCGAAGGACCCAGGTTCGAACCCCAGTCACGGCATACCTTGTGGTGTC
>JBBPBX010074865.1:0-17482 GCA_038048925.1 Garcialebias charrua
CACAGCTGGATATCTCATCGACTTGATGATGTGTCTATCTCTGCTGTCATCTGTGGATCTTAAGGACGAATATTTAATTGGATTTATGATAACTGGTTCCTGCTTTTTGGATTTGGCTGGTTCCTGGTCCATCAACATAAAATGAAGACTGACCTCGAACCGATTTTATGTGGTTATTGTGAATGAGTTGAATAAAGTTTGACTTATCTGTTTTGTTTCACTTAATGCGCCTTATAATCCATTGCACCTTATAGTCCAAAAAATACGGTATTTTTAGAACTCCCTTTCCACCAAAATTAGTACAGTATACTTTTGTCCTTTTACTAAATATTTTGTTTACATTGTTGAGTTTAAATGTGGAAAAGAAAATCACAAAATATTTTTTTTATAAAATTTTAAACGTTTCTGTGACCGGAGAGTACTTACAGTTTTGACCAGCGTGTGAAAACGTTTAGACACCAGAGAGCTTAATCACCCCTCAGATGTAAAACTGTTTCTGTGCTGCTGTTCTTGTCAGTTCAGTCATACGAGGACGAGGAGCCAAAGAAGTCCATCCTCTATGAGAACCTGAGACTCAGAAACAGGGAGAACTACGAGGTGATGCTCAATCAGAAACCTGACACTATGATCAAAGCACCCTCAGAGAAGGAGCCAGAGAGACCAAAGAAACCGGGTACGCTGCTACTGCCGAGAGTGTGTGCACGTTCAGCTATTTCTGGGAAAGACTTCATGTTTTCTCCTTTCATCCATTACATTTCAGTGAAGAAGAACGTCTATGGAGATGCCTGGGAGGAATGAGCCCTTTACTGAATGAATACAGGACCAGCGATGTGGGGTCTCTGATACTGCAGGACACAGGGGGCTCTGCACTGTTCATGTAGTTGAGTTTGTAAACTAAATGACCATGGAGGAGTGAATAAAACTGAACTGGATGACTGATTCTTTCTGCTCTGATGGTAAACCGATGTCATTTTAATTTCTCTTCTGTGTTCTAAATAACCTCCTAAAATGAGTATTTTTTTACTTGTAAAAAAACATATTTAGGTTGAACTTTGCAGCTTTGCTCTATTTGAATCTCACAGGCCAGTTAATATACAAATAAGCTTTTTAGTTCATAAAAATATTCTGTTGTGATGTTCAGCATCTTGTCCCACAGTAAAGCTGAGTCTTGGGCTGTGAACCGTTGGTTAGAGCACATAAAACAACATGGTGGCACACTGTATTCATAAAGTCAATTAACAAAGGGCATGACTAAATTAACATTAGAAAGCAACATTTGAGCAAGTTTACAAAATGCATACACTTTAAAGAGTCGCTCAACTGGGGATTATTTCACAAAACCTACAGATAATGCACAAGTTTATTTTGGCCAAGCTCACATCTTTGGATTAAATTTAATTAAATCTGTTCGACAAGTTGCCAAGAGTTACTTGCAAGTGATAAGATAGACCTGTGCATGTTCTCCGGGTCCAAACATTCAGCAATGCTGCTCTGTGACATTCAGTTGTTTTTTGTGGGGCAGTAGCATACAGGTGCTGGTCATAAAATGATATAATGAAAACGTTTATTTATTTCAGTAATTACCTTCAAAAAGTGAAAATTGTATATTCATTCATTACACACAGACTGATATATTTCAAATGTTTTTCTTTTAATGTTGATCATTATAAATGACAACTAATGAAAACCCCAAATTCATTATCTCAGAAAAATTGAATATTGTGAAAAGGTTCAACATTGAAGACACCTGGTGCCACACTAATCGGCTAATTAACTCTAAACACTTGTAAAGGCCTTTAAATGGTCTCAGTCTAGTTCTGTAGGCTACATAATCACAGGGAAGACAGCTGACTTGACATTTGTCCAAAATACGACCATTGACACCTTGCACAAGGAGGGCAAGACACAAAAGGTCATTGCTAAAGAGGCTGGCTGTTCACAGAGCTCCGTGTCCAAACACATTAATAGCAAGGTGAAGGGAAGGAAAAGATGTGGTAGAAAAGTGTACAAGCAATAAGGATAACCGCACCCTGGAGAGGATTGTGAAACAAAACCCATTCCAAAATGTTTCACAAAGAGTGAACTGCAGCTGGAGTCGGTGCTTCAAGAACCACCACGCACAGACGTATGCAAGACATACATGGGCTTCAGTTGTCACATTCCCTGTGTCAAGCTGCTCTTGAACAAGAGACTGCGTCAGAAGCATCTCGCCTGGGCTAAAAACAATAAGGACTCTTTTTCATGTTCTTCAGTTGGCCAACATTTCTAAAAATCCTTTTTTTAATTGGTCTGAAGTTCTCATTTTCTGAGATACTGAATTTGGGGTTTTCATTAGTTGTCAGTTATAATCATCAACATTAAAAGAAATAAACATTCGAAATATATCAGTCTCTGTGTAATGAATTAATATAATACTGTATACAAGTTTCACTTTCTGAATGGAATTAATGAAATGCATGTAAATAACAATTTTCATGATACAGTATTCTAATTTTATGACCAGCAACTGTATATATCTGTATGCACTTGCATTTTATAGATGAAGGAAAGCATATTTATTTGCCAAGTAAATTAATAACATTTTGTTTTGTTTTTTGAATGTCTAGAGGACCAGACTTCGCTTTTATTTGAGATTTTTTTCTACGTGGATTATTGAGCATGCATCAGGCAGGGTAATAAAAAAAACCTAATAAATAATGGTTATAAAGAGACAAATGGTCTTTTTAAATCCCAAATGTAAAAACTGAAAATATAACTTGATTTATTAGTTTATATTAGAAAATCCTTCATGGTGCTGCATAACTAGACTGAAGTCGTGAAAAGGCCTTGCATGATTCCTTGAAGGAATGCATATCACCCGCTGCCTTTCATGACTGTTTTAATTCAAATCACCCTCCAAAGACACAACTTGCAGAATGTGCAACTGCTCAGAGCTTGTGTTAAAGATAACTCTCAGGTACTACCACATTAACTGTGCCTTTTTAATATCTGAGATGAGTGCATTAAAAAAGATGGTTCTGTTGGGAAAAATCTGCCGCGGCCCACATCCTGATTTACTCCCAGCTGCAATGTCCATCCTGATTCACCTCTGAACGGTTCAATAAAATCTGTCCAGTGGTTCATGAGATATTTTGCTGACAGACATCATTGATTAGCTATTAGATCAACTTTTAAGCAAAGATGTCACTTAATGAGTAGAGCTTTGAGTATTTGAGCTACCATCACACCAAATGTTAGTTCAATTACTAAAATAACTGAGCCGCAGATGTTTGTGTTTACTAAGGTCACTAGCTGTGGTGGCCATATTGGATAGGATTCACTCCAAAGTTTAACAGTAGATGTTCATCCAATGCAAATCCATCCAGTGATTCATGAGGTACAATATTTTGCTAACAATACAAACATATGCACACACACAGGTGATAACCACAACTACTGTTTTTGTCCGTGACTGTGGCTGCAGCTGTGGCCCGAGGAGGGTCCATGACTGTGTCCAACGTTATGTCCTGCACCATGTCCATGACTGTGTCCAACGTTATGTCCTGCACCATGTCCATGACTGTGTCCAACGTTATGTCCTGCACCATGTCCATGACTGTGTCCAACGTTATGTCCTGCACCGTGTCCATGACTGTGTCCAACGTTATGTCCTGCACCATGTCCATAAAGGTTGCTAGGTGGTGCAGAACTAGAAAAGGAACTGGTTAGATGTGGCCAGCCTTCATAGGTTGTGCCTGTAGTGTTGGCAGGGTTGAAGCTGGATAACGGTGCATATGCTTGGACCGGGTAAGACCCAGGAGGGGGGTTTATTTGTGGCAGCAGGGTCTTCCTCCTCTCCTCCGTGGACGCAGGAATGAACATGCCTCCGCTGACACTCTTCCACAACCTGAAGGGCATCGTTTTCTCCAGAACCGCAGCCCTGGCCTCAGACATGTCCATCAGAGACAGCCATCCTTTCCCATACAGCCACCCAACCAGGACGCCGACGACGTTGCAGAGCAGCACACTGCGAGGAACCAGAGCCGTGCAGATCATGAGCAGCACCCACGGGAGGACAAAGGAAGGAAAACTGACTCCGCAGAGAAAGCCTTTGGTCATTTTGGTGTGCACGGTGATCAGAGCCACACAGGCCAGGGTGACTGGGAGCAGCCCCTCGGTGGGAGTCTGCATGTCTTCATCCAGCAGGAGATCCAGGAGGCTGTAAAGGAGGCCTGTTGTGGAGGCGAGCAGGAGGAACAGGAAGAGGAAGTGAACACTACCAACACTTTTCTCCACGCTGCCACACAGAAACATCAGGGCTGTGATGTTCAGGAGCAGCTGAGCGACAGTCTGGTGGTAAAGGGGGGACAAGAGGATGCTGTGGAGGTGTCCACTCTGGAGGACTCTGGACCCAATGCTGAGGACCCCCTGGGTCAAGTCAAAGTATGTTTCCACGCAGAACAAAACACACGACATTAAGGCCACTGTCACGATCCCGCTGGTGGGAACTGGAAACACATCCTTAAACACCTTGAAGAACACGCTGACGTTTTCAGATGGCGTCATCCTCAAAAACTATAAAAACGAGGGTTCACGACCCAAAACAATCCGCCTGCTCACTTCCGGGGCGGGATTTTTATTTATTTTTCCAGATCAACACTACACGTTTTGGGTAAAAAATAGCTCTTAATTGATGAATAAGCTGTTTACAGTCAGCATTGCGGTGATTGAATAGAGACGCTTCCCTGTTTTCAATCGATCCACACAGACTCAACCCGGAGTAGTAGTTCCGCTTTGAGCGTTTCCGCTAAAACTTTCAAAATAAGATCCTTTCACAGCTTGCAAACTAACTACGGAGCCCGAGAGGGGACATATTTACATAACCCAACGTGTAATGCAATGTCTATGGTGTGAACTGCAAACACAAGAGAAACGTTTTATATGACTTTTGATTAATAAATAAAACACATGAAAATGTTTTGAAGAACGCAATGGTCAACATCCGGTGTTTGTAGAGTTCTGCAACTCCTCATTTAAATAGTTTTTAAATTACAGTACTGGATATATTTTTTAAACCTTTATCATGTTGTCTTATTATTTAGAGTGGAGTAAAAAAACATTTTGAGCATTATAAACTTTTTTTATTTGCTAAACAAATATTGACTACTGTCAGCATTTGGAGAAATTTTTATTTTTGACTCATGAAGGTAATTTGTAGAGTGAATGAGGTGAAGTTTTTGGGTGTTATCATTGATGACAAACTGACATGGAAACAACACATAAATTCTGTAAGAATAAAAATAGCTAAATCGATAGCAGTACTGTACAAAGTCAGAGACCTATTGAATGATAAAGCTCTGTATTTGTTGTATAACACAATCATTGTTCCACACTTAATCTATTGTATTGATGTTTGGGGGAAAGCGTGTAAAACAATCACAAAGCCTATTTTTGTATTACAGAAAAGAGCTGTAAGAATTATCACTAGAAAGCATTACCGTCATCCATCAAGTACATTATTTTATCAACTAAAATTATTGAAGTTCCATGATTTGGTAGACTATAATATTTTATCAGTTATGTATAGAGCTCAAAATAATGCATTACCTTTAAATATCCAAATGCACTTTGTTAAAAGACAAAGTTGTTATAATCTTAAGGGAACAGAGTTGTTTGTAAAACCACAATTCAGAACCAGTTTGAAGGGACGTTCTACCTCAATCCAGGGAATTAGATTATGGAATGGCTTGGAGAATGTAGTTAAAAATGCCAAGTCAATGTTTACATTTAAAAAAATGATCAAAACAAATGTGTTAAAAAATATATATGAAATAGCGTAATGTGTATTGTATTAGTTAGAAAATTAGAAAGAGTTAGTCATTTTGTACTGTTGGTTGAAGATTATTATTGTTTAATCTGATTGTTGGAAAAAGTTGGTTGAAGATTATTATTGTTTACATGGTTGATTATTGTTGTTTAATCTGATTGTTGGAAGTAAGGGGCAGATATAATAAGATTTATTCTTCTTTCTGCTACCTTTCATTTTTTTATATTTTGTACACTATCATTTATGAGATTGTCTTGTATTGTTTCTTTTGTAAAAAAAAAGAACAAATTTAATAAACGTAAACATAAACAAATGGTTTTTTTACTCAACTTTGGTTATGTACTTCATAAAAAAACAGCCCTAGGGCCAAAACAATGCAGTGGTATATTTACTCTAAGTATAAAATTAATGTGATTTTTTTTTTTGTTAAAAGAATGTAATAGCTTATAAAACTATTTAATTTCATTTTGACCAACAACAAGTTTAAAAGTGATGTTTATGTGATAAATACAACTAAGTTTTAAAACAGAGTATCTGTAATACATATATAAGAAATGTTTAAATTCCTAAAGCAATCCAAGTTACAACTCATGCTTTTATGTATTTATTATTTTATAAATTTTGTATTTATATTGTTTTTGCACATTTTATGTTGTTATCAATGTTTAAATCTAAACCAATTGCTGCTGATCTCATGCTGCTGATTGTTTTATGTTATATTACCAGGTCTCTCTTAAAGGAGTCCCCAAGGCCAAGTGGGATTAACCTGTATAAATAAAGGTTGAATACTGGTGATTATGTCATAGGCTACTGTATTCAGTCATACC
Organism: Garcialebias charrua; assembly: GCA_038048925.1. Lineage (NCBI taxonomy): Eukaryota > Metazoa > Chordata > Actinopteri > Cyprinodontiformes > Rivulidae > Garcialebias > Garcialebias charrua. Next base: position 6,634 of record JBBPBX010074865.1, read on the forward strand.
TATCTGCTCACCACAGACTCATGTTCAGGCTGCTGTTGTTACGCCATATTGTTTTACATTATTAGTGTTTACTGTACATCTTAGAACTTTACCATTTGGCGTTTGTCCGTATATCTTTGTATTAACGGTTATTTAACATTTAAAGCTAGGGTCTGCGATATTTGAACACTCTGGGACACTCTGGGACTTAGAAATATTTTCAGCGCAGAAAAGCATTCTGCTCCCTCCCCTCAGAGCCATATATGGCTCAGTCGGTGCTCTGCTGAACTTGGGATCTGCTCCGCCCCCTGCTGTGTGTCTGCTCAGAGCCGCTGCGATATTCTGTGTTTATGGTAATAAAACCTTCTAATAAAATAAAATAAAACCATGGAGCGCTAGTCCTACAACACAAAATCCAGCAGAAATCATCAGAGGTTCACGAAACAACGTTTGGACATGATTTAATTCGCTCGTGACTTCCTCATGTCTCAGCGCTGGTCTGGAATGTGTGGAATGCTCCACCTCCTCCTGTCTCTGCGCTCCGAAGTTCTGTGTTTATATGATAATATAACTGTTTAAAAAATATAATAAAACCACGAATCACTCATCCTACAACACAAAAACCAGAAGACATCAGCAGAGGTTCACGAAGCAACGTTGGACATGTTTTAATTCGCTCGTGAGTCGTGACAAATCCATTTCCTCGTCAGTGAAGGATGAAGCGATCACTTGACTTTTGGCAAAAAAACTAAATAAAAGTCCAGCTCTGGGATAAAGAAGGGATATTTAATACATTTTGTGTCACATAAAAAACAGTCCTGCATCGCTTTGCAATCCTTTGAATGAGAACGAGCTGCGGCTGGGACAGGTGGGGGCGTGGGTTGGGGCGTGACAAACAACTCTGTTTTTATTGGCTGTCAGTGTCCTGGTCACTCTTGTGTTTTCAGTGTTTTTATAAATGCTGATAGAGAAGCAAGGGGACTATAGTTTTTTTCAGAGATTACTTTGTCTAAAATCAGTCTGTCAGTAGATAGTGACAGAGTGAAGAAATATGTTAAAAATATATTGTTTGAAGTTACAGACTACATTACAATGTTACATACCCCAGCTTTAACAATGGTGCACCTCAAGGCTAAATCTTAGGTCCTACCCTCTTCACAATCTACATAGGTAATGTAGGTCAGAGCATCACTGATTCATCCTTACATTTCTATGCTGTCGAAAAAGTTGTTTAATGTCGAGCTAAAACAGTTGATAAGGTTTTCCAGCTTTTGCAATCCGTTTTCGACATCCAGTCAGATTTGTTGTCTCAAACTTGTCCTGAACACAGTTTTCAAACAGGAAGTCGGTCCCAGCATTTCTTCCTTCGATTTTATCCTCGAATGGTGCTCTGACTGAGTTTGCTGATTCCTACAAATACTTGGGTATCTTGTTCGATTCCCATCTCTCTTTTAAGCTCCAGGTGGAAAACCTAGTAAAGAAACTGAAAGTTAAACTGGGTTTCTTTTTCAGAAACAGATCCTGTCTAACTCTGAATGCTAGGAAACACCTTGTAACCGTGACTTTCCTTCCCTCCATTGATTACGGTGTCATTATTTCCATGAACGCTCCTACAAGCACCTTGCAGATGTTGGATGCTGTCTATCATGGTGCACAAAGATTCATAACTGGCTGGGATTATCGTACCCACCACTGCACCCTGTGATTTACTGGTAAACTGGACATCATTAACTTCTCGTAGACTCTCTCACTGGTACATTTTCATTCTTGTTCAGTTAATGTTAATGTCAATTTATTCATATAGCACATAAAAACAACAAAAGCTAATTAAAGTGCTTTACAATTAAATCAGATTAAAAATCTGACTTAAAAATATCTACTGCCTTCATACATCTCCTCCTACATGTCACTGCGTGAGTGCAGCTACAGTGTGCACTCTCAGGACATGATTACATAGTGTTCCCTCCGTGAGGACTGAACTAGACAAAAGAGCCTTCTCCTACTCTGCTTCTGTTTCCTGGAATATCTTGTAAAAAGATCTGAAGCTCTCGACCTTGACCTCTCTAAGTGGCTTCAAACATCTACTAAATTCATGGCAAAAACCAATGCAGACATGCTCCTGTTTTTAGTATTTTACATCAACTTATGACCTAGCTGTTTTTGTTTAGTTTTTTTATACCATTTTCTTTCATTTATTCTTCTCAATTTGTATACTTTCTTTATGATTGTCTACTGTTGTTTTTGTTGTCTACTGTTGTCATCACTCTTTATTAAAATCAGGTCTCTCTTGTAAACAAGTCACTGAGACTCAATGGGACTAACCTGTATAAATAAAGGTTGAATAAATATCTTAGATCCTTATTTAATGGTTATTTTTAGACTTTATATTTTGCTATTTGGGGGTGTAACTGGAACACTGTGTACATAATTTCGTTCCACCTCATGTAACACATGAGATGGGAGTGAACTGACAAACTTTAAGATCTGGACTCTGTAGTGTTTCATGTGGAGTACCATAGGGCTCTGTATTGAGACCGAAGTTGTTTATTTTATATATCAATGATCTAATGGATGTGTCTGGTATTCTCAATTGTGTCCTTTATGCTAATGACACCACTTTCTTTTATTCGGGTTATGACTTGGAAAAATTGTTAGAGTTAATTAATAAGGAGTTTGTCAAGAAACAAACTTGGTTTGATTTAAATAAGCTATCATTGAACACAGACAAAAACTATATGATTTTTAGTAACACTAAAAACAACAAAAGCTATATCTATATATAAAAGCTTTGTCTATATATAAAAAGATATATTCTGCTGTACCTTTCATAATTAATGGTGTTGAAATATGTAGAGTGAATGAAACAAAGTTTTTGGGAATAATTATTGATGATAAACTGTCATGGAAGCATCACATAAATTATGTTAAAACAAAAATATCTAAATCCACGGCTGTATTATACAGAGTGAAAGACTTATTGAACGATAAAGCCCTGTATTTTCTGTATAATGCAATAATTGTACCACATTTGATTTACTGTGTTGATGTTTGGGGAACAGCGTGCAGAACTATAACAAAGCCTTTATATCTTACAGAAAAGAGCTATAAGAATCGTAACAAGAGTGCATTACTGTCATCCATCTAATATATTGTTTTCTAAAATGAAACTATTGAAGTTCTATGATCTGGTGGTGGAATATAATATTATTTTATTAATGTATAAAGCACAGAATCAAACACTACCTCCAAATGCTGGTGAAGATTCTCAGTCGTCCAGGACATGATAAAATCAAAAAAGGTGTTCAATACAGAACAACTGGACTTTATTTGTAGCAACAAGACGTTTCGCTCATCATCCGATGAGACCTATACATTGGAGAAACTAAACAGTCCATCCACAGAAGAATGTCCCAACACAGGAGAGCCTCCTCCTCTGGACAAAACTCAGCTGTTCACCTCCACCTCACGGACAAGGGACACTCTTTTGAGGACCAGAATGTACATATTTTGGACCGAGAGCACAGGTGGTTTGAGAGGGTGTGAAGGAGGCGATTTATGTAAAAAGAGAGAAACCATCGTTAAACAGAGGAGGAGGTCTAAGGGCCAGTTTACACGGCGCGTATTTTGAGTGTAACCGCTACTTTCTCTTTGCGACTTTGCTTATCGCCTACACGACGCTGCTGGCCCCCCTCGATGACACCGATACTTTTCTGACCCTGCTCTCAAGGTGGAAGTTTTTCGCAGACCCCCCGTTGATAATGTAAACATCTCCCGTGGAGCTTTTGTTTGAACACATGCACGCAGCACGCACGCGCAGACAGCCGGCATTTTAACAATGGCGGTGGACTGGACAGTGGACACACGCACCACTTTCTGAACTATAGCTGATGGAATATATTTTGATTCTCATATTTAATTATTCTACACCTTACCTGCATCTGTGTTGGAAGAGAGCCAGCTGCCTGGATCCAGTTGTCTGTTAACGAGGCAGTCGGACATTTCACGTGTCACGCTGCACTATAACATACTAAATGTGCTATATATTAACAGTTTAACAATAATAAACAGTATTTATGTTAGCGTGGGAGATATTTACATTTATCTGAGCTAAATGAAGCTATCTGGACTCGTTACGTCATGCCTAACATGCTGCATGTTGAAAATGAAGACACCAGGTTGATTTTTAATTTATTTATTTATTCAACACCACAAACTCATGTCACAAACACTGAGAATTAAATTGAACACTTTTAAAAACACGTTAACCGAACTTTAATGAACTGGACTCTGTTGTTTTCATCCTGGTGGACACTGGACCCAGATCCGAACCGCCGGTCCGCTTCGTGGAACAGCTTCGACCTCGCAGGAAAAAAATAAAAATAAAACCTCAGTTGGTTGTTCTGTGATCGAACTAAACACAAGGAAAGATTATTAAGAACATGGTTTACCTTGTAGCGCTGCTGTAAATCAGCTGATTCTCACGGACTAAAGTCAGACATGTTGACTCGGTTCCGGTCCAGTCAGCAACTGGTGCGCAGATGAAGCGGTCCACTTGGTGTCAGATCTGTTGACTCTTATCCAAATTCCAGCTTTAACTTGTTGTTAACTTGTTGACAACAACTTGTAGTAGCTGAACTTTTAGCCAGAGAGGAAAACAGGCTGCCTCGTGTGCTCTGTTTACCTCAGGCAGCAGTGGCACGCATGCGCAGTAGTGAAGGTTCCAAAGATCACAGCGCCATCTACAGGCCCAGCATGGTAACTACAGTAAATTCATGAGTACGGGGGGTGGGGGGGAGAGAGTCGTATCCACAGAATTCGCCCATGTCAACGCAAAACTTTCAACCTAATTAACATACCCAAAAGTTGCGTTTCCCCCACACAGTGTCCGTGTAAACAGGGCCTAAGATTCCAAATTTCTAAATCTTATAGTGCAGCCCTGGATTTGGTTCCCAGGCGTCTCACACCTGATGAGAACAGAGGAGCCTCGTTTTAGACCAACAAAGACTTTGACAGGTCCCTGCTATTAATAGACCAACAAAGACTTTGACAGGTCCCTGCTATTAATGTGTGAGGTGTGACTTGTCAATTTACATACAGTAAGATGTGTGTGTGTTTTCTGTAAGCTCTGTTTTCACACATTGAACTGACTGCACGAGGTCTGTAAGACGTTGTCAACTCTGTCGGTTTGTTAGCTAAATATCTCAATAACCTCTGGATGTATTTTATGGTGCGGCCCTGCAGCTGGTTCCCAGACGCTTCCCACCTGATGAGAACAGAGGAGCCTCACTTGTGAATTAGACTAACAAAGACTTTGACAGGTCCCTGTTATCAATGTGTGAAGTGTGGTTTTTGTCAATTTACATACAGTAGGATGTGTGTGTGTTTTCTGTAAGCTCTGCTTTCACACACTGAACTTTGAATGGGTCACAGGCACGTGTTATCCCAAGTATGTGTGTGTGTTAGCTTCCAATTTACCTAGTTTGGTGTGTATCAGTGGCCCAGCTTGCTTATAACTTCTCTCTTCTCTCTCCCTCTCACAATAGTCTCCTCATCGAATTGAGAAAGCTCATCGGATGATGAGCGAAACGTCTTGTTGCTACAAATAAAGTCCAGTTGTTCTGTATTGAATGCCTTTTTTGATACTACCTCCAAATATTCAAAAACATTTTATAAAGAGGGAAAGCAGTTAGTACCTTAAGGGAACTGATATTTTTGTTAAACCACGTTATAGAACAAGTTTTAGGAGTAGGTCTACTTTAATACAGGGCATAGGTATGTGGAATGGTTTGGATAATAATGTCAAACAGGCTAAATACAGGTATGTGTTTATATTTAAGAGAATGATTAAGAGTGAACTTTTGAAAAAATATACATAAATGGTGAAAATCATAAGTACCATATATTTGTGAATTTTAATAAGTTACATTTTGCACGTGACGTCACGGCTCGTGTCACATGGGTACCGGGCGCTGTTGATGGTTGGATGTTGACGTCGTGAGCATTACTGATAGCAGCGTAGATCTGAGTTAGCTTTAGTTCTATTGTGCTTTTTAATTCAAAAATGGCTCGTTGGTGTTGCATCAAAGGCTTGTTCGAGTAAAACACGACACTCTGGCATAAAGTTTTTCAGGTTTCCCATCTATAGAAAAGACTGTGGACAGCAAATGGAAGATCTAAGCAGGAGACGCAGGTTAGCCTGGGTTGCAGCTGTCAGGCGCAAGGAGATCACATTCAATCAGATATCAGCGAACATGTGTTTGTTCACTGCATTTTCATAAAGGTAAGCTGATTGTTTATTTTATGCTTTGTTTCTCTATCCTGTGATGCTACAGTTAGTATTAAGTAAGTAAGACTGAAACTAATGTCTAAGTCTGAACTAAACCAGGGCTAAAATAGCAATAAGGTTGAACAACTAGCAGGATTTAAGATCTGTCTTGACATATCACAGCTGTCATCTGTCATTTATCAGTCATCCAAAAAGGGGGACTGTAGTGATGTCTGTTACTGGATTTAAACCTTTTCACATCTCTCTGAAACTCTGAGTGTTACACTTTTCTTGAGCTCGCAAGGAGACAAGTGGACACTATTTTGTTACATTTGTTTTAAATTAAGAGACACAAATCAATCAGAAAAGACTTCCTTTTAATTTGTGTTAATTCAGAATTGATCAACGGTATACTTTTTTGTCATTTAATGATGATCTGTTATTAACATGAGTGTTACTCTCATGCTGGGTTATTCTGCAGTACGAGGATGCTTTAAAATTATGGCACAGTTCAGGGTAAACTTTTAACTGCAACTCTCTGCTTTGTCTGTGAATTAGCCATAATATTCTCTTTACTTGCAGCTCCATCTGGCCACTGGTCTAAACACAATACGTTAGTTTTCAACTCTGGGAACTGCTAAGTAACTCCTTTTATTTTGTTAAAACAGCCAATAACCATTCAGGAAGTGGGCTGACCCCGCCCTCCATATAAAACTCTTACTTCCCGTTTTGGCTTCAGTGCAAAGGGGGAACTCGAACTAAGTTCTTCTTTAAACTGGTTTGAACGTTTTGGTCAAATGCCAATTAGACCTACGTATCAGCCAGGGTTACAGCACAGCTCAGCTGTAACTCACTCATTTCTGTTCTGAAAGAATTTGTTTTCTGAAAGTTTTATTTTGAAACTCCGTCAGGACGTTGGCCTGGTTCCTGCCGGGAAAGGCGCTCTTCACGTATCGTTGAATCAGTTATACACGTGCTGAAGTTCAACTGTACGTCTACTGGACAACACAGTCCGTTAAGTGTCCACAAACTTCTCAGCTCTTATCTCCAAGAGACATGTTCGTCACCAGGTAAAGAGTCGTTGATTGTATGCTGAGCGTGCGGGTAAGTCCAGCCGGACTCGTTTGGGAAAAGTGCCACCCTGTTGCATTTCAAAATAATTAACTTCTGTTAAACTTATCTTTCATTCCATTTCTTCCTCCTTAAACTTATTTTTCCTAAGCCAGTTTAATCTCTTAAAGACCGTGTAAAGTGAAATTAAATTTGTGTTTTTATTTTGTCACACGGCATAAATATGTGTTATTAATCACCCATATAAATCTGACTGATTAAAAACATTGATTTCCTTATAAAATTAAGTCTCAAAAATCATGAAAAAACATGATTTTGACTTGCTCTAGAACGCTGGGGGCGTGTCGCACGTGGGCGTGATTTCAGCGCTGTACTGCGCCATGTCCAGCCCCCTTCAGAGCTGAGCTGTGTGGGGAGGCATACGGGGGAAGCAGAGATCACCTGCTCTGTTTTTATCTGAGTTCTGGCTTCCAGCAGCTCCTTTTTCCAAGAGTTACGCTGTTTTTAGTGCACTAACAACTCTGGTTATGTTTTTAAAGTTGAGGACACATAACTCCGCTGTTATAATCAGCGCTATTTTAGAAGATGAGCGGACTCGCGGTCCGAACCGGTCACATCGCATGCGGGGTCTGATCGCCACACACACACACACACACACACACGCGCGGGCGCGCGCGACCCGGTCACATCGCATGCGGGGTCTGATCGCCACACACACACACGCGCGCGCGCGCGACCCGGTCACATGCATGCGGGGTCTGATCGCCACACACACGCGCGCGCGGGGGGGGGGCGGAGGTGCGCGGAGGTGCAGGTGGCATGTGGTCGCTCCAGCAGCACGCCAGTACTGGAGGGAGACGGTCGGTAGCGAGTGAACGGCTCCACCGAAGAACGCATTTATAACGGCTGGAGCTGCAGGGGGTGGGGCTTGTGACCGCGTGACGAAACGCGGTCACATTTAAACCACGCCTAAAAAATCCTGAAAGAGAAATGTGTTTATACACAGTTTGATCTATAACTCCAAAATTAATTGAGCTACAATTTTGAGACTTTTTACTCATTTACAAGATTACAATTACGACATTTATAATGTTTATTGAAGAAAATGTTGAAATTCACTTTACACGGTCTTTAAGTCAATCAATCAATCAATCAATCACCTTTATTTAACCAGGTAGAGCCCGTTGAGATCGAGATCTCTTTTACAAGGGTGACCTGGTCAAGTGGTCAGCAGCACACGTCACATTGGCAATAGGCATTTGCACTTATCAAAAAGAAAATAAAGAAAACTACAATCACAGTAAACAGATGATGACAGTTCAAAACCAACAGGATATGACAGATTTCTATATACATTATATACAAAACAAGCAGACAGACCTCGGTTGGGTAAATAAAGTTAAAAAAATCAACAATGTAAATGTGCCAGCAGAAAGTTAGACTTTAACTTGTCTGTTTGTTTCTATTTGAATTTTGTCTACAGTAGTTATTAAATCAGAGCTAATCTCGATACAAATGTTTATGTAGTTTCATGATTTTCTCAATAAAAGGTTCATCTCCTGGTGAATCGACATACGTTGACGTTTCTCGTGAGATTATATTTTGTCTAGTCACATTTAAGCAATTTAATCCGGAAAAATAGTGAACTCGTTAATAAATTTGGGTCAGATCAAATCTGCTCCAACTTTATTTGGAACATGGTAAAGTCAGTAAACTGACATACATTAAGTGTTCAACTACATCTATGTGATTGCAGGTCAGCCAGCTTATGAAATGATGGAAAGTGATGCAGACTGGTCTTCATCTCTACGTCTGGGTCACACTGAGGTTAAACCGACTGACGCAGCACACTGTGCAAGACGACGTAAACAAGTATTTTATTTATATCCTATTTATACAATACTTAAATGAACGAATAATGAACTAGGTGTTAAAACAGAGCTAAAACTACTGTCTAAGTCTGAACTAAACCAGGGCTAAAATAGCAATAAGCCTGAACAACTAGCAGGATTTAAGATCTGTCTTGACATATCACAGCTGTCACCTGTCATTTATCTGTCATCTCTATGTGATTGCAGGTCAGCCAGCTTATGAGATGATGGAAAGTGATGCAGACTGGTCTCCATCTCTACGTCTAGGTCACACTGAGGTTAAACCGACTGACGCAGCACGCTGTGCAAGACGACATAAACAAGACCAGCAACGTAACAGCACATCACAGGAAGCTGGGCGCAGCAGGATGAAGACGTTTGTGGCCATCATGTCCAGGAGGCTGAGCGGTTCGCTGAGGTTCAGCTGGGATGTGTTTCAGATCTGACTGATGAATCTCAACAGATTGCTAAACAGGGGACTGTCACAAATTGTGTCACAATTATATACAATCCTGCAACCTTCTATTGTGTGGCCAGAGACACACTGCATAAAGTTATGACACATGAGTTTGTGGAGTCATTTGGAAATAAGGTTATTATTGATTGCTTTGAAATTTTTTACAGAGAGACCATCTAATGTCAAAGCCCGGGCCCAGATGTTTTATGACACAATGAAATGAAATAAACATACAAAAGGTTAAACTGTTGTCATAAGATTATTTACATCCACATATCTAATTTTTGGTGGTTATTAATTGTAACCTTTTTGTGATGCTAAACAAAGGTTTAAAAATTTTAACATTAAATATTTCTGGCATAAAAATAAAATTACAAAGGCTTCTCAAATGTTAAAGCCATCTTTATTAAGCTAAGTATGTGCCTCACAAAAAACACCAAACTGTTTTACAGTTTTTGTTGTCACAGGCGACCATGTCATCTTTGCTCTCAGGACACCATGCTGGTGTCCTCTGGTTCCTCAGCTTCATGGAGGCTGGACTCCTCACCCCCAGATGTTGTCGTCCTAAGCAGCAGCAGGTTGGGCCACAGGCTGCTTCTGCTCCTGGAAATAATCCCTCGTCAGATTATCCTTTTGCACAGTGGAAGGAAAGGTTGAAGAGGACCATCAATGTTTTAGTGATTCAGGTTATGAATTTTTCAGCAGCCAAGAAGCTCTTCAGATGCAAGCCATGATAAGCCATGCATCACCTAAAAAAAGACACAAAATACAGTAAAAATTACTTGTAATACAGACTTCAGAGTAAAATGTTCGAACATATACATTATTAGCCTGGTTAAAACCAGACCCTTGTCCTTCACTTCGCTTCGTACAGTGAAGGGAAATGAGAATTGAGCGGAGCTGTGCAGGAAGAAGAGGGCCAGGTTAATACATTATATTAAGATGAATGTGTTGCTTTGGGGTGTAAATTCTTATAGTTAATGTATGGATTACAGGTATATATGTTTATGCAGACACACTAAACTGACATAAATTAATATGTGTGATATGTTTAAATATGTGTATTTACAAAATGTACACATACAAAATGTTCACACACATACAGTATATATATATATATATATTTATATATTTAATGTGTGTGTGTGTGTGTATATATACTGTATACACACACACATATATACATAGGCCTACATGTATATATAT
>JBBPBX010074866.1:0-10889 GCA_038048925.1 Garcialebias charrua
AAATGGTTACTGTTGCACCAAGGTACTGAGAGAAACGCAATTTCAATCCTGTGTATGTCCTGTACATATTACAGTTCTGACAATAAAGTTGACTTTGACTTTGATTTTTGTTGACTTTTGTAATAAACACTTTTATTTCTGGTATAAATTATTCTGATTGTAATGGTTTTTCTTTTACTTCAATGTGTAAATAATGGTGCTTTATTTTGAAAGTCCACATTTGATTTTGCTGAAAGTTGGTGAGCAACATCCTGGGGTCCTCTAGAGTCAACCTGAAGTGAGAGTGGTGCGTGAAATCTAACCCTTATCTAGCAAAAAAGTCAGCAACTCTTGTTTATTCCTATGAACTCTGTCCAACTTTGGAGGTGCTTTATTTTGAAAGTCCACATTTGATTTTGCTGAAAGTTGGTGAGCAACATCCTGGGGTCCTCTAGAGTCAACCTGAAGTGAGAGTGGTGCGTGAAATCTAACCCTTATCTAGCAAAAAAGTCAGCAACTCTTGTTTATTCCTATGAACTCTGTCCAACTTTGGAGGTGCTTTATTTTGAAAGTCCACATTTGATTTTGCTGAAAGTTGGTGAGCAACATCCGGTGGTCCTCTAGAGTCAACCTGAAGTGAGAGTGGTGCGTGAAATCTAACCCTTATCTAGCAAAAAAGTCAGCAACTCTTGTTTATTCCTATGAACTCTGTCCAACTTTGGAGGTGCTTTATTTTGAAAGTCCACATTTGATTTTGCTGAAAGTTGGTGAGCAACATCCTGGGGTCCTCTAGAGTCAACCTGAAGTGAGAGTGGTGCGTGAAATCTAACCCTTATCTAGCAAAAAAGTCAGCAACTCTTGTTTATTCCTATGAACTCTGTCCAACTTTGGAGGTGCTTTATTTTGAAAGTCCACATTTGATTTTGCTGAAAGTTGGTGAGCAACATCCGGTGTCCTCTAGAGTCAACCTGAAGTGAGAGTGGTGCGTGAAATCTAACCCTTATCTAGCAAAAAAGTCAGCAACTCTTGTTTATTCCTATGAACTCTGTCCAACTTTGGAGGTGCTTTATTTTGAAAGTCCACATTTGATTTTGCTGAAAGTTGGTGAGCAACATCCTGGAGTCCTCTAGAGTCAACCTGAAGTGAGTGTGGTGCGTGAAATCTAACCCTTATCTAGCAAAAAAGTCAGCAACTCTTGTTTATTCCTATGAACTATGTCCAACTTTGGAGGTGCTTTATTTTGAAAGTCCACATTTGATTTTGCTGAAAGTTGGTGAGCAACATCCTGGGGTCCTCTAGAGTCAACCTGAAGTGAGAGTGGTGCGTGAAATCTAACCCTTATCTAGCAAAAAAGTCAGCAACTCTTGTTTATTCCTATAAACTCTGTCCAACTTTGGAGGTGCTTTATTTTGAAAGTCCACATTTGATGTTGCTGAAAGTTGGTGAGCAACATCCGGTGGTCATCTAGAGTCAACCTGAAGTGAGTGTGGTGCGTGAAATCTAACCCTTATCGAGAAAAAAAGTCAGCAACTCTTGTTTATTCCTATGAACTATGTCCAACTTTGGAGGTGCTTTATTTTGAAAGTCCACATTTGATTTTGCTGAAAGTTGGTGAGCAACATCATAGGGTCCTCTAGAGTCAACCTGAAGTGAGAGTGGTGCGTGAAATCTAACCCTTATCTAGCAAAAAAGTCAGCAACTCTTGTTTATTCCTATAAACTCTGTCCAACTTTGGAGGTGCTTTATTTTGAAAGTCCACATTTGATGTTGCTGAAAGTTGGTGAGCAACATCCGGTGGTCATCTAGAGTCAACCTGAAGTGAGTGTGGTGCGTGAAATCTAACCCTTATCGAGAAAAAAAGTCAGCAACTCTTGTTTATTCCTATGAACTATGTCCAACTTTGGAGGTGCTTTATTTTGAAAGTCCACATTTGATTTTGCTGAAAGTTGGTGAGCAACATCCTGGGGTCCTCTAGAGTCAACCTGAAGTGAGAGTGGTGCGTGAAATCTAACCCTTATCTAGCAATAAAGTCAGCAACTCTCGTTTATTACTATGAACTTTGGAGGTGCTTTATTTTGAAAGTCCACATTTGATTTTGCTGAAAGTTGGTGAGCAACATCCTGGGGTCCTCTAGAGTCAACCTGAAGTGAGAGTGGTGCGTGAAATCTAACCCTTATCGAGAAAAAAAGTCAGCAACTCTTGTTTATTCCTATGAACTATGTCCAACTTTGGAGGTGCTTTATTTTGAAAGTCCACATTTGATTTTGCTGAAAGTTGTTGAGCAACATCCTGGGGTCCTCTAGAGTCAACCTGAAGTGAGAGTGGTGCGTGAAATCTAACCCTTATCTAGCAATAAAGTCAGCAACTCTCGTTTATTACTATGAACTTTGGAGGTGCTTTATTTTGAAAGTCCACATTTGATTTTGCTGAAAGTTGGTGAGCAACATCCGGTGGTCATCTAGAGTCAACCTGAAGTGAGTGTGGTGCGTGAAATCTAACCCTTATCGAGAAAAAAAGTCAGCAACTCTTGTTTATTCCTATGAACTATGTCCAACTTTGGAGGTGCTTTATTTTGAAAGTCCACATTTGATTTTGCTGAAAGTTGGTGAGCAACATCATAGGGTCCTCTAGAGTCAACCTGAAGTGAGAGTGGTGCGTGAAATCTAACCCTTATCTAGCAAAAAAGTCAGCAACTCTTGTTTATTCCTATAAACTCTGTCCAACTTTGGAGGTGCTTTATTTTGAAAGTCCACATTTGATGTTGCTGAAAGTTGGTGAGCAACATCCGGTGGTCATCTAGAGTCAACCTGAAGTGAGTGTGGTGCGTGAAATCTAACCCTTATCGAGAAAAAAAGTCAGCAACTCTTGTTTATTCCTATGAACTATGTCCAACTTTGGAGGTGCTTTATTTTGAAAGTCCACATTTGATTTTGCTGAAAGTTGGTGAGCAACATCCTGGGGTCCTCTAGAGTCAACCTGAAGTGAGAGTGGTGCGTGAAATCTAACCCTTATCTAGCAATAAAGTCAGCAACTCTCGTTTATTACTATGAACTTTGGAGGTGCTTTATTTTGAAAGTCCACATTTGATTTTGCTGAAAGTTGGTGAGCAACATCCTGGGGTCCTCTAGAGTCAACCTGAAGTGAGAGTGGTGCGTGAAATCTAACCCTTATCTAGCAATAAAGTCAGCAACTCTTGTTTATTACTATGAACTTTGGAGGTGCTTTATTTTGAAAGTCCACATTTGATTTTGCTGAAAGTTGGTGAGCAACATCCTGGGGTCCTCTAGAGTCAACCTGAAGTGAGAGTGGTGCGTGAAATCTAACCCTTATCTAGCAATAAAGTCAGCAACTCTTGTTTATTACTATGAACTTTGGAGGTGCTTTATTTTGAAAGTCCACATTTGATTTTGCTGAAAGTTGGTGAGCAACATCCTGGGGTCATCTAGAGTCAACCTGAAGTGAGAGTGGTGCGTGAAATCTAACCCTTATCTAGCAAAAAAGTCAGCAACTCTTGTTTATTCCTATGAACTCTGTCCAACTTTGGAGGTGCTTTATTTTGAAAGTCCACATTTGATTTTGCTGAAAGTTGGTGAGCAACATCCGGTGGTCCTCTAGAGTCAACCTAAAGTGAGAGTGGTGTGTGAAATCTAACCTTTATCTAGCAATAAAGTCAGCAACTCTTGTTTATTCCTATGAACTCTGTCCAACTTTGGAGGTGCTTTATTTTGAAAGTCCACATTTGATTTTGCTGAAAGTTGGTGAGCAACATCCTGGGGTCATCTAGAGTCAACCTGAAGTGAGAGTGGTGCGTGAAATCTAACCCTTATCTAGCAAAAAAGTCAGCAACTCTTGTTTATTCCCAAGAACTCTGTCCAACTTTGGAGGTGCTTTATTTTGAAAGTCCACATTTGATTTTGCTGAAAGTTGGTGAGCAACATCCTGGGGTCCTCTAGAGTCAACCTGAAGTGAGAGTGGTGCGTGAAATCTAACCCTTATCTAGCAAAAAAGTCAGCAACTCTTGTTTATTCCTATAAACTCTGTCCAACTTTGGAGGTGCTTTATTTTGAAAGTCCACATTTGATGTTGCTGAAAGTTGGTGAGCAACATCCGGTGTCATCTAGAGTCAACCTGAAGTGAGTGTGGTGCGTGAAATCTAACCCTTATCGAGAAAAAAAGTCAGCAACTCTTGTTTATTCCTATGAACTATGTCCAACTTTGGAGGTGCTTTATTTTGAAAGTCCACATTTGATTTTGCTGAAAGTTGGTGAGCAACATCCTGGGGTCCTCTAGAGTCAACCTGAAGTGAGAGTGGTGCGTGAAATCTAACCCTTATCTAGCAATAAAGTCAGCAACTCTCGTTTATTACTATGAACTTTGGAGGTGCTTTATTTTGAAAGTCCACATTTGATTTTGCTGAAAGTTGGTGAGCAACATCCTGGGGTCCTCTAGAGTCAACCTGAAGTGAGAGTGGTGCGTGAAATCTAACCCTTATCTAGCAATAAAGTCAGCAACTCTTGTTTATTACTATGAACTTTGGAGGTGCTTTATTTTGAAAGTCCACATTTGATTTTGCTGAAAGTTGGTGAGCAACATCCTGGGGTCCTCTAGAGTCAACCTGAAGTGAGAGTGGTGCGTGAAATCTAACCCTTATCTAGCAATAAAGTCAGCAACTCTTGTTTATTACTATGAACTTTGGAGGTGCTTTATTTTGAAAGTCCACATTTGATTTTGCTGAAAGTTGGTGAGCAACATCCTGGGGTCATCTAGAGTCAACCTGAAGTGAGAGTGGTACGTGAAATCTAACCCTTATCTAGCAAAAAAGTCAGCAACTCTTGTTTATTCCTATGAACTCTGTCCAACTTTGGAGGTGCTTTATTTTGAAAGTCCACATTTGATTTTGCTGAAAGTTGGTGAGCAACATCCGGTGGTCCTCTAGAGTCAACCTAAAGTGAGAGTGGTGTGTGAAATCTAACCCTTATCTAGCAAAAAAGTCAGCAACTCTTGTTTATTCCTATGAACTCTGTCCAACTTTGGAGGTGCTTTATTTTGAAAGTCCACATTTGATTTTGCTGAAAGTTGGTGAGCAACATCCTGGGGTCCTCTAGAGTCAACCTGAAGTGAGAGTGGTGCGTGAAATCTAACCCTTATCTAGCAAAAAAGTCAGCAACTCTTGTTTATTCCTATGAACTCTGTCCAACTTTGGAGGTGCTTTATTTTGAAAGTCCACATTTGATTTTGCTGAAAGTTGGTGAGCAACATCCGGGGGTCCTCTAGAGTCAACCTGAAGTGAGAGTGGTGCGTGAAATCTAACCCTTATCTAGCAAAAAAGTCAGCAACTCTTGTTTATTCCTATGAACTCTGTCCAACTTTGGAGGTGCTTTATTTTGAAAGTCCACATTTGATTTTGCTGAAAGTTGGTGAGCAACATCCTGGGGTCCTCTAGAGTCAACCTGAAGTGAGAGTGGTGCGTGAAATCTAACCCTTATCTAGCAAAAAAGTCAGCAACTCTTGTTTATTCCTATGAACTCTGTCCAACTTTGGAGGTGCTTTATTTTGAAAGTCCACATTTGATTTTGCTGAAAGTTGGTGAGCAACATCCTGGGGTCCTCTAGAGTCAACCTGAAGTGAGAGTGGTGCGTGAAATCTAACCCTTATCTAGCAAAAAAGTCAGCAACTCTTGTTTATTCCCAAGAACTCTGTCCAACTTTGGAGGTGCTTTATTTTGAAAGTCCACATTTGATTTTGCTGAAAGTTGGTGAGCAACATCTTGGGGTCCTCTAGAGTCAACCTGAAGTTAGAGGAGGTAGTAACAGAGTGAAGAAATATGTTAAAAATATATTGTTAGAAAAGTTACATACAGCTCCTTTAATGCTATGAACTATGTTCAACTTTGAAAGTGAAATTCTGCATGTGTAATTGTTTTCTCACAGTATGCCAAATTAGAAAATTTTTCAGAGGTGGTTTGTTTCCCTGTACGACCGGTGTCAGAGCTTGGTCCGCATTGCCGGCAGTAAGTCAGGCTCGTTTCCGGTGAGAGTTGGACTCCGCCAAGGTTGCCCTTTGTCACCGATTCTGTTCATAACTTTTATGGACAGAATTTCTAGGCGCAGCCAAGGTGTTGAGAGGATCCGTTTTGGTGACCTTAGAATCGCTTCTCTGTTTTTTGCAGATGATGTGGTCCTATTGGCTTCATCAGCTCGTGATCTACAGCTTTCGCTGGAGCGGTTTGCAGCTGAATGCGATGCGGCCGGGATGAGGATCAGTTCCTCCAAATCCGAGGCCATGGTCTTGAGCCGGAAAAGGGTAGCATGCCCTCTCCGGGTCGGGGAGGAGGTCCTGCCCCAAGTGGAGGAGTTTAAGTATCTCGGGATCTTGTTCACGAATGAGGGAAAACTGGGGCGTGAGATCGATAGGCGGATAGGTGCAGCGTCCACAGTGAAGCGGGCGCTGTACCGGTCTGTCGTGGTGAAGAGAGAGCTGAGTCAAAAGGCAAAGCTCTCAATTTACCGATCGATCTACGTTCCCACCCTCATCTATGGTCATGAGCTCTGGGTTATGACCGAAAGAACAAGATCTCGGATACAAGCGGCTGAAATGAGTTTTCTCCGCAGGGTGGCTGGACTCTCCCTTAGAGATAGGGTGAGAAGCTCAGTCATCCGGGAGGGACTCGGAGTAGAGCCGCTGCTTCTCCACATCGAGAGGAGCCAGTTGAGGTGGCTCGGGCATCTGGTTAGGATGCCTCCTGGACGCCTCCCTGGTGAGGTGTTCCGGGCATGTCCCACCGGGAGGAGACCCAGAGGAAGACCCAGGACGCGCTGGAGGGACTATGTTTCTCGGCTGGCCTGGGAACGCCTTGGGATTCCCCCGGAGGAGCTGCTCCAAGTGGCTGGGGAGAGGGAAGTCTGGGCCTCCCTACTTAGGCTGCTACCCCCGCGACCCGACCCCGGATAAGCGGAAGAAGATGGATGGATGGATGGATGGATGGAATAATGGTTTAAACTTCAGTAAATAAAATACAAACTGAACTGTGCAACTTTGGAAGGCATTCATTCAACTTAATGAGCAACACGGGGGGGGTGCACACGGGGGGGCAAAGTATCAAGCAGTTTTATTTTTATGGGGGTGGGGGAATTGACATTCTCACATAATGAATACACGTTTATTTGAATACAGCTTTTATTTATTTATTTTGGGGGGAAAATATAACAGATTCAGATTTAATTTAATTATTTTCTACTATATTTATTTATTTTGGGGGGAAATATAACAGCTTCAGATTTAATTTAATTATTTTCTACTATAAACAGCTTTTATTCATGTACTTTTCATCAATTGGGGTGGGGGGGCAAAGTATCAAGCAGTTTTATTTTATGGGGGTGGGGGAATTGACATTCTCACATAATGAATACACGTTTATTTGAATACAGCTTTTATTTATTTATTTTGGGGAAAATATAACAGCTTCAGATTTAATTTAATTATTTTCTACTATAAACAGCCTTTATTCATGTATTTTTCATCTATTGACAACGTCTATTTTCAGCTTTTATTTTGAAAAGCCACAAGCAGCGCTTCACAGGGGCGTTACCGTAGTAGATCTTGTAAACGCGCACAAATACGCCAGTGAGGGCTCACGGAGCCGAGAGGCGGCTCACTTTACCGCAGTAAACCTGCCACGTACACAAACTGTGTTTCCATTTCCTCTTACAGCAGGACTAGTTATTCAGAGGGCCACCACAGCTACAACTAAGGCCGGACATGCAGCAGTTCATCCCATTTAGTAAATTTGTTTAAAGATTTAAAATCGAGTTTTATTTTAAAATGAACTCATTGGTGGGCCAAACTGAGCACACCCACCCGTGGCCCTGATTTGGCCCCCGGACAGCCAACTGAAAAATTATCTTCTACAAACCGGATTCCAAAAAAGTTGGGACACTAAACAAATTGTGAATAAAAGCTGAATGCAATGAAGTGGAGATGGCAAATGTCAATATTTTATTGGTAATTGAACATAGATGACAGATCAAAAGTTTAATCTGAGTAAATGTAAGGAAAAATATGATTCAAAATTTCACGGTGTCAACAAATCCCAAAAAACTTGGGACAAGTAGCAATAAGTGGCTGGGAAAATGAAATTGAGCATTTAACAAACAGCTGGAAGACCAATTAACACGAATTAGATCAATTGACAACATGATTGGATATAAAAAGAACTTCTCAGAGTGTCAGTGTCTCTCAGAAGCCAAGATGGTAAGAGGATCACCAATTCCACCATTGTTGTGCAGAAAGATAGTGCAGCAATACCAGAATGGTGTTACCCAGCGTAAAATAGCAAAGACTTTTAAGTTATCATCATCAACCGTGCATAACATCATCAAAAGATTCAGAGAATCTGGAACAATCGCTGTGCGTAAGGGTCAAGGCCATAAAACTCTACTGGATGCTCGTGATCTCCGGGCCCTTAAACGTCACTGCACCTCAAACAGGAATGCCACTGTCAAGGAAATAACAGAATGGGCTCAGGAATACTTCCAGAAAGCATTGTCAGTGAACACAATCCACCGTGCCAGCTGAAACTCTACAGTGCAAAGAGGAAGCCATTTCTAAGCAAGCTCCACAAGCTCAGACGTTTGCACTGGGCCAGGGGTCATTTAAAATGGAGTGTGGCAAAATGGAAGACTGTTCTGTGGTCAGATGAGTCACGATTTGAAGTTCTTTATGGAACACTGGGACGCCATGTCATCCGGACCAGAGAGGACAAGGATAGCCCAAGTTGTTATCACCAGCAACATCCTTCCCAGTCCCAGTGTTGGTTTTCCCCTCCCCCACTTCAACCCGGTGGTCAGAAATCTTGGAGTGCAGCTTGACTCCAACTTAAAGTTTGATAAACAGATCAGTTCTGTTGTCAAGACCAGCTTTTTCCAGCTCCGTCTGCTCTCCAAAGTCAAGTCATTTCTCAGCCGTGGTGATCTGGAGAAGGCCATCCATGCCTTTGTGACCTCCAGACTTGATTATTGTAATGCTTTGTATGTTGGTATTAATCAATCCTCCATCTCCCGTTTACAGCTTGTACAGAACTCTGCCGCGCGCTTTTTGACCAACACACGAAAATATGAACACATCACTCCTGTCCTGTCCTCTCTACACTGGCTCCCGGTTCAGTTCAGGATACAGTTCAAGCTGCTCCTGTTTGTTTTCAAAGCTCTGAATGGACTTGCACCTCTCTACATCTCAGAACTTTTGGAAGTCCACCAGCCCGGCAGAGCTTTACGATCTGCCAGTCAACACCTGCTGGAGGTGCCTCGCTCAAGGTACAAACAATGGGGAGACCGGTCATTTTCTGTTGCCGGCCCAAAAGCCTGGAACAGTCTCCCCCTTGAGCTGCGTGCCACCTCTGATCTGACTCTGTTTAAAACCAGACTGAAGACCCACTTGTTCAAAAAAGCTTTCAGTGTGTAACTTTTATTACTTTTGGTATTTTAGTATGTAGCATTTTTATTTCCATTGCCTTCTTTTATTACTGTTGTTTCTTATTCTATTTTCACTGATTTATTGTTCCAGTTTATTCATCTTTTTATCCTGTTAAGCACCTTGGTCAATGCAAGGCATTGTAGGAAGGTGCTATACAAATAAAGTTTATTATTATTATTATGTTATCAACGCTCCGTTCAGAAGCCTGCATCACTGATGGTATGGGGTTGCATGAGCGCTTGTGGCATGGGCAGCTTGCATGTCTGGAAAGGCACCATTAATGCAGAGAACTATGTTCAGGTTCTAGAACAACATATGCTCCCATCTAGACGTCATCTCTTTCAGGGAAGACCCTGCATTTTTCAACAAGATAATGCCAGACCACATTCTGCAGCAATCACAACATCATGGCTACGTAGGAGAAGGATCCGGTACTGAAATGTCCAGCCTGCAGTCCAGATCTTTCACCTATAGAGAACATTTGGCGCATCATAAAGAGGAAGGTGTGACAAAGAAGGCCCAAGACGATTGAACAGTTAGAGGCCTGTATTAGACATGAATGGGAGAGCATTCCTATTTCTAAACTTGAGAAACTGGTCTCCTCTGTCCCCAGACGTCTGTTGAGTGTTGTAAGAAGAAGGGGGATGCCACACAGTGGTAAAAATGGACTTGTCCCAACTTTTTGGGGATTTGTTGACGCCATGAAATTTTGAAACAACATATTTTTCCCTTAAAATGATACATTCTCTCAGTTTAAACTTTTGATCTGTGATTTGTGTTCTATTCTGAATAAAATATTAGATGTTGGCACCTCCACATCATTGCATTCAGTTTTTATTCATAATTTCTTCAGTGTCCCAACTTTTTTGGAATGCGGTTTGTACAAACAAGAAGGATGAACAACAATAATAGGCAAGTAGTTACTTAATAATTAATCAATGCATGTTTAATCTCCTTATCTAAGGCAAAGTTGACTCTTTGAGCAGGAATTATTTCAGCTTTATATGCCCATGAATTTAGACAAAGTTTGGCTATTTTAATAAATAGTTTACTTTGATTTTGGTTTAAAGAAGTTGTTTAATCTGATCAGATAAAGTCATTTATCATCACTGCAAGCCAGGAAATGATTTACCAAGTTGCATCAGCTTAAAATAGCATATCCAGACCAAGGCATCCTGTCACCAGGTCCTGCTCCTTACCCGGTCAGTGTTGAAGGCACCAGGTCACTCGTCTTTCTGGTGGATCAGACCAGAAACACCATGAGGAGGACTCGCCGGGAACTGCCCAAGGTAGCTTACCGTCACTGTGACAACTTCAGGGGTCTGAGGGTGACAGCTGATGAGAAGATGAACCGTCAGCACCTTCTGCACATTTGGACTTCAAGCCAAGAACGTGAGTCTTGCAGTGGAAAAAGGCTTCATCTTCTACAGTTATATCTG
>JBBPBX010074867.1:0-17481 GCA_038048925.1 Garcialebias charrua
GTTAGGTAAATGTATCTTGAAGGAAAATAGCACTTAAATAAAAGTACAACAAGAATATTCATTTAGAATTAAAAATAACTCACCCTGAACTACCATAATATATATAATGTATGTAATAACCAATCAAGTTGCTCCTGTCCAATAAAAGCGTACAAATGAAGGGGAAAAAACTCTATCCAGACTTTAAGTAAGTTTAGGGTCTGGTTCGCAGAGTATGGAGTTAAATTTGTTTCACAATTATTCAATGAAAAAAAAACTAACCTCAGTTAAGTAAAATAAAATTGTAATCAAAACTTTTGGAATTGTAACAATTTCTTCTTTTTTTTAAATAAAAACTTAATTAAAAAAAAAATTAAATAACTAATTTTTCTCTCGTGAACTTAAAAAGTTATTTGCAAAACATAAACTTTTATTTGCACACATCAGAAATCTTTTTTTTTGTGCTATTTTAGGCTCTGCCCACGAGTCATGTGAGAATCGCAAGCAAAACTTTGAATGACAAACGAAAACTTAGAATAGCAAGCAAAGATTTCTGACATGCGCAAATAATTATTTCACTTCATGACACAAAAATTTGTGATTTTAATTTAAAAAAGTTTTTTAAGCAAAACTTTTATTTGTTTAAAAAAAATTACAATTCAAAATATCTTGATCACAATTTTATTTTATGTAATTGAGGTTAGTTTTTTTAATAGAATATTTGTGAAACAAATTGAACTCCATAGGCAAGGTCCCATTTTCATAATTTTATAGATTACAGTACACTAAAAAGTTGCACTGTGCCCTTGTTTTTCAATTTTGTAATTTATCGTAGTTTATTAAACTCTGAAAGCTATGTGACTTTGTTAATATTCTGTCCTAAAATGTGGTTAAATGTGCCCCTTTTTTTCTGAGCACCTGCCCCTTTAGTGGGCTCTGCACGTCCCTGATCAGCAGTGAACAAGTGAGCCTTCACAAATTCCCAAAAGATGAGAAACTTTGCCTAGAATGGAAGTACAGAGAACTTGTGACCGATGGGTTCCTACTGAGAGTCTTGTCTGCAGAGACCATCTTACTGCCTATCAGGTACGAGCTGTTGTTTGTTTTTATTTGGGGAGAGTCTATTAATGAGAGTTTTGGATGATTTACTGTTTAAAAAAGATATATGTCAGACGTGAGGTCTATCTGCCGACATCTGCTTGCTAACAGACATTAGCATAGCTCCCGAGTCAACACGGGTGCTATTTAGGTATTTTTAAATTATGTCGGCGTGATCAGGTACGATTTGTTGTTTGTTTTTATTAGGGGAGAGTCTATTAATGAGAGTTTTGGATGATTTACTGTTTAAAAAAGATATATGTCAGACGTGAGGTCTATCTGCCGACATCTGCTTGCTAACAGACATTAGCATAGCTCCCGAGTCAACACGGGTGCTATTTAGGTATTTTTAAATTATTTCGGCGCGACCAGGTACAATTTGTTGTTTGTTTTTATTAGGGGAGAGTCTATTAATGAGAGTTTTGGATGATTTACTGTTTAAAAAAGATATATGTCAGACGTGAGGTCTATCTGCCGACATCTGCTTGCTAACAGACATTAGCATAGCTCCCGAGTCAACACGGGTGCTATTTAGGTATTTTTAAATTATGTCGGCGTGATCAGGTACGATTTGTTGTTTGTTTTTATTAGGGGAGAGTCTATTAATGAGAGTTTTGGATGATTTACTGTTTAAAAAAGATATATGTCAGACGTGAGGTCTATCTGCCGACATCTGCTTGCTAACAGACATTAGCATAGCTCCCGAGTCAACACGGGTGCTATTTAGGTATTTTTAAATTATGTCGGCGCAATCAGGTACGATCTGTTGTTTGTTTTTATTAGGGGAGAGTCTATTAATGAGAGTTTTGGATGATTTACTGTTTAAAAAAGATATATGTCAGACGTGACCTGGACTATCTGCCGACATCTGCTTGCTAACAGACATTAGCATAGATACCCGAGTCAACACGGAGTGCTATTTAGGTATTTTTAAATTATGTCGGCGCGATCAAGTAACATCAGTATGTGTTTTTATTCATGGAGGGTTTATTAATGAGAGCTTTGGATGATTTACTGTCTTAAAATGATAGATCTCAAACGCAATCGGACATGCTCAAAGCCACGAAGCTCCCTGCACGTTTTTTTAAAGCTGAATCGTAAAAGTTAATAAGTTTTCCATTAATAGAGTATACAATAAAATGATTTGAGCAAGATTAAAACTTCTACTGCTTATATTGACCTTCCAAAACTGAAGACAAATCGCTTAGATCAACACTAGAAATGCTGCACTCGTCTGAGTCGACATGCTCCGCCATTATTATTTACATGCGCGTTGAGCAGCGGCTCCCCACGTGTACGTCAAATGACGGTTTTGCGGAATGCACGGAATTTTAGGGGCGTGTCCCAGAGAAATGACTACCATAACTTGGAATAAAAATTTAATATATTTATAATTTATTATGCAAAAACGACCAGAGCTCAATGATATAAGATATATATGTTCTGACAAATATTCAAATTTACAAAATCATGTCACAATCCCTTTAAGTTGCAATTTCCACATTGTGCACATGTGGAGACAACACAAGTGAGTGAGACTCTTTTCTGCCTCTCTTTTTTTTTTACACTCACCCTACATTGCTCCTTTGTTTAAGCTCCTCGTGGGCAAACCCTGGTTTGTAAGAAAGCAGATTACACCATGCCTCCTCATGGCCACAGTTTGGAACAGTACATGTAGTTGGATTTGCTTCTGCATACCTGCTGAGCCTTTGAGTCGATCAGCCTAGCTGCTGGGCACGTTTGAATACGAGCGATGCAGGAAGATGTTTAGAATTCCCTCCACGGCGCAGCAAACTGAGCTTTGCAGAGATTTCTCATGAGTTTAGTGCTCCTTGCTCCAAGATTTGTGAATGAAAGGTTTATAAAAAGAACAGTTCAATGTGGACAGCATTGAGTACTGAGAGACTGTCATCTCCTTAACCCATTTACTGACCCTTAAACGTGGCACTGGTGCAATATTCTGTGAACCCATGAATGCATGGCAATAAAAAAGAAGTGTATGAATAACTATTGTATAATAAACTCTTTTTTTTTTGCACATTCAAAAGTAGCGAGGAAAACCCTGTAGCCATGTTTTTTTGGGGGGGGATTTGCCTGAGCAAGTTCAAGTCTGACTGAAGAGAAGTCTGGAACCAAGAGTCTGTTTCACCATCCATGAACAAGCAACAACTATTGCCTCATGCATTGCTTGAGTCTCAACTATACAAACCAGATTCCAAAAAAGTTGGGACACTAAACAAATTGTGAATAAAAACTGAATGCAATGATGTGGAGATGGCAAAAGTCAATATTTTATTTGTAATAGAACATAGATGACAGATCAAAAGTTTAATCTGAGTAAATGTAACATTTTAAAGGAAAAATATGTTGATTCAAAATTTCACAGTGTCAACAAATTATGGAAGCGGTTATGTCTCATATTTAAAACTAAAATGGATTAGCAGAAATGCTTTTTCATTTCAAAGTCAAGCAGCATTTTTTGACTCATAAATAAAATTTAAAATGAATAATCCAAATTGCATTTTCATTTTCTTCTTCGAGACTGCTCAATTTGTAAATTAATTAAAATGATGAATAAAACAACGTTTAACATTTAATTTTCACAGTATGTCCTAGTAAAAAGTGACCAAAATTCATTTTGAAATGTCAATTTTGAAAATTGGGTGGCACTAGTGATGAGGATCAGTTCCTCCAAATCCGAGGCCATGGTCTTGAGCCGGAAAAGGGTAGCATGCCTTCTCCAGGTCGGGGAGGAGGGTGTCTGGACTCTCCCTTAGAGATAGGGTGAGAAGCTCGGTCATCCGGGAGGGACTCGGAGTAGAGCCGCTGCTTCTCCACATCGAGAGGAGCCAGTTGAGGTGGCTCGGGCATCTGGTTAGGATGCCTCCTGGACGCCTCCCTGGTGAGGTGTTCCGGGCATGTCCCACCGGGAGGAGACCCAGAGGAAGACCCAGGACACGCTGGAGGGACTATGTTTCTCGGCTGGCCTGGGAACGCCTTGGGATTCCCCCAGAGGAGCTGCTCCAAGTGGCTGGGGAGAGGGAAGTCTGGGCCTCCCTACTTAGGCTGCTACCCCCGCGACCCGACCCCGGATAAACGGAAGAAAATGGATGGATGGATGGATGGAATTTTGAAAATTAAAATGAAATAGCAGAAATGCTTTTTCATTTCGAAGTCAAGCTGCCTTTTTTGTCTCATAAATAAAATTTAAATTAATTCATTTTCTAAATCAAGACTGCTCATTGTGTAAATTAATTAAAAAGATAAATAAAATAATATTTAACATTTAATTTTTAAAACATGTCCCAGTAAAAAGTGACCAAAATTCATTTTGAAATGTCAAATTTGAAAATTAAAATTTATTAGCAAAAAAGCTTTTTCATTTCAAAGTCAAGCTGCCTTTTTTGTCTCATAAATAAAATGAAACATAAATAATTTTCTTCTTCAAGACTGCTCATTGTGTATCAGAAATGCAGAGGAAACTAAGAACAATTTGCATTTTCATTTTCACTCTCAACCGTGCTCCAAGTGTAACATTATTCAATCTCAGTTGGCAATTCCAAGTGGCTGCTTCACAACGTTCATTGAATCGCTGATTGGCTGTTTTAGCAGCAGGTGGAGTTTTAGACAGGAAAGTGTCCTGCTGCCGCTGATTGGTTAAACAGATTATTTACACAAGGACCCTGTGTAAATAATCTCGTTTCATTGCATGTACCACAGACCAAAAAACATGCTTGTTAGGCTGATTGGTGACTCTAAATTGACCCTAGGTGTGAGTGTGAGAGTGGATGGTTGTTTGGTGTGAGTGAGACAGGTCCCTCTTGTAAATGAGTCCCCGTGACTCAACGAGGCTAGCCTGTATAAATAAAGGTTGAATGAATGAATGTGGTGCGAATGACAATAAAGATTCTCTGACTCTGCTCAACTGTTAGTGTTACTGAGTTTAATTTCTGTTAATAACTGATTACAAATCAGCGTATCTTACACGGGCGTAGCCAGGATTTTCTGAGGGCGATTCCTTAAATCCAAAACTGGAACTACAACATACAACATGCCTGGTGGTCCAGTGGTTAGAGCGTTGGGTTTCAGTTCCAAGCCTTTTCTTGACTGGGGTTCGAATCTCACTCAGGACAACTTATTTTACGTTTGTCTTTTATTGGAGAAAAAAAAGAAGTTTGTGTTTATGCCTGTGGTTATCACACACTTTTATTTTATTCATCATTTTAATTAATTTACAAATTGAGTAGTCTCGAAGAAGAAAATGAAAATGCAATTTGGATTATTCATTTTAAATTTTATTTATGAGTCAAAAAATGCTGCTTGACTTTGAAATGAAAAAGCATTTCTGCTAATCCATTTTAGTTTAAAATATGAGACATAAGCGCTTCCATAACAAATCCCAAGAAAGTTGGAACAAGTAGCAATAAGTGGCTGGAAAAAGGAAATTGAGCATATAACGAACAGCTGGAAGACCAACTAACACTAATTAGGTCAATTGACAACATGACTGGGTATAAAAAGAGCTTCTCAAAGTGTCTGTGTCTCTCAGAAGCCAAGATGGTAAGCGGATTACCAATTCCACCATTGTTGCGCAGAAAGATAGTGCAGCAATACCAGAATGGTGTTACCCAGTGTAAAATAGCAAAGACTTTTACGTTATCATCATCAACCATGCATAACATCATGAAAAGATTCAGAGATTCTGGAACAATCGCTGTGCGTAAGGGTCAAGGCCATAAAACTCTACTGGATGCTCGTGATCTCTGGGCCCTTAAACGTCACTGCACCTCAAACAGGAATGCCACTGTCAAGGAAATAACAGATTGGGCTCAGGAATACTTCCAGAAAGCATTGTCAGTGAACACAATCCACCGTGCCATCCGCTGTTGCCAGCTGAAACTCTAAATGGTAAATGGAGCTTATTTATATAGCGCTTTCCAGCCCCCTGTGAGGAGCCCCAAAGCGCTTTACAATACCAGCCATCCACCCATTCATTCACACATGCATACACCGTTAGTGGTAGCCTGCCTTGCAAGGCGCCATCCAGACCTACCGGGAGCCACTTGGGGTTAAGTGTCTTGCCCAGGGACACAACGACACATGGTGGGCGGATGCGGGATTCGAACCTCCAACCTTCCGATCGGGGGTCGACTGCCATTACCACTGTGCCACGGCCGCCCCACAACTCTCTCTACAGTGCAAAGAGGAAGCCATTTCTAAGCAAGCTCCACTCCACAAGCTCAGACGTTTGCACTGGGCCAGGGGTAATTTAAAATAGAGTGTGGCAAAATGGAAGACTGTTGTGTGGTCAGATGAGTCATGATTTGAAGTTCTTTATGGAACACTGGGACGCCATGTCATCCGGACCAGAGAGGACAAGGATAGCCCAAGTTGTTATCAACGCTCCGTTCAGAAGCCTGCATCACTGATGGTATGGGGTTGCATGAGCGCTTGTGGCATGGGCAGCTTGCATGTCTGGAAAGGCACCATTAATGCAGAGAACTATGTTCAGGTTCTAGAACAACATATGCTCCCATCTAGACATCATCTCTTTCAGGGAAGACCCTGCATTTTTCAACAAGATAATGCCAGACCACATTCTGCAGCAATCACAACATCATGGCTACGTAGGAGAAGGATCCGGTACTGAAATGTCCAGCCTGCAGTCCAGATCTTTCACCTATAGAGAACATTTGGCGCATCATAAAGAGGAAGGTGCGACAAAGAAGGCCCAAGACGATTGAACAGTTAGAGGCCTGTATTAGACATGAATGGGAGAGCATTCCTATTTCTAAACTTGAGAAACTGGTCTCCTCTGTCCCCAGACGTCTGTTGAGTGTTGTAAGAAGAAGGGGGGATGCCACACAGTGGTAAAAATGGACTTGTCCCAACTTTTTTGGGATTTGTTGACACCATGAAATTTTGAAACAACATATTTTTCCCTTAAAATGATACATTCTCTCAGTTTAAACTTTTGATCTGTGATTTGTGTTCTATTCTGAATAAAATATTAGATGTTGGCACCTCCACATCATTGCATTCAGTTTTTATTCACAATTTGTTTGGTGTCCCGACTTTTTTTGGAATCCGGTTTGTATTTAAAAATCACATCTTGCTTTGAAGGTTTTATTGCAATAAAAAAAATTGTGCAGAAATGTGTTTCTGCAAAAGCTATTTCTATAAAATGGGAAGTAAAAACGGAAGGAAGAAAAAGCAGTACGAAATGGGAGTGAACAGAAAAAAAATACATCTACAGGGAACCCCCGTGTTACGAACGAGATCGGGACCTAAGAACGGTTCGCAGCTCGATCCGTTCGTAGGTAGGGGGTGAAAATTATATTTTAAAAAAAAATTATTCATTCATTCATTCATTCAACCTTTATTTATCATGCTAACGGAGCGCGCGCACACATTTAAGCATGTAAAGTAGTGTACTGTAATGTTAAACATTGCTATTCACATTTACAGAATAAATAAAAATATATTTTCTTACTTTGAGATGGTCAAAGCCGACATCTTAGGTTGCCATGCGTTGATTGTTTTCGGGCCGAGCAGCGCGGGGCCGGCAAGCCACCGCAGCTGCTCCAGGCCTGTGTTAGCTAGCTGGCTAGCTTCTGCTAGCCAAGCCATGAGCTAGTGTTGGAGCGGCGGCGCGATCAATCTGCAGCTTCTGCTGCTCCAGCCGCTGCTCCAGCCTGAGACGTCCACAGAGCTATTCCAGCTAGTAATTAATCCACATGATGCGATCCTGGTCACCAGTGTTCAAAAGGCCGGCTCCCGTGTTAGCTCCAGTGTTAGCTCTGGAGCTAGCCAGGCCGGAGGTGTAGCCAGGCCGGCCGGAGGTGTTCGCACGGCGGCCTGGCACGATCGGCGATAAATCCGCTGCCTGAGACATCCACAAAGTTCACAGAGACGTTTCCAGCTAGTAATTAATCCATATGAAGCCATCCTGGTCACCAGTCTTCGTCCAGCTCTCGGCAGCTAACCTAAGATGGCGTCCGGTCCGGTGTTCTACATTAATTTGTGACCGGAGACCCCAGTGACTGAACCTTAAATAGCGTCCGGTGTTCTACATTAATTTGTGACCGTGTAAACTGAAGACCTACTTCCTGTTTCCCAAAATTGCTCAAAAATTGCTCAAAAATGATCAGAAATGATCTTTTTTATCATAATTATTATTTATAAAGCCTTTAAAACAACCAGAGCTGCAACAAAGTGATGTACACATGAAATTAAGAACATTTAAACACAAAAAAAAAAAAAAAAAAAAAAAATTTTTTTTTTTTTTTTTTTTAATTCATATTTTTATTAAATATGATATGTTCGTAAGTCCCGTGGTTCGCAGGTCGATGGGGTCGTAGGTCGGGGGTTACCTGTATAGTGATTCATTGCATGGCCTCTCAATCATTCCCAGTAGGTGTCTGTATGTGTGTGTGTGTGTATTTGTGTGTGACCTCAATACGCTGATCAGCCCCAGCAAAACTGTGTCAAGTTAAGCCTGTAAAATACAATGAGGGTCCTATTTAACATTCATTGAGTCAACTTCCCCACAGTGATCTTTTTTGTGGTTTGTGTATCTGTAGCCATGTGAACGTGTGCATCATGAAAACAAAAATCTAGAGCTGTTCTATTATCGTGTGTATCAGTGCAGTAATTAGGGCCCATCTCACTGAAACCTGGTCTGATTGAACATTCTTTCAGGCTTGGAAAGATGTTTCTGCTCCTGGTCTGACGTTGCTACACAGACAGGCTGACCCAGCCTCATTTATCATCTCTGACTGACCTATAACCTCTTTGTCATTTTCTTCTTTTCATTTGCTCCTATGTGCACACACACACACACACACACACACACACACACACACACGTCAAGCAGAGTACCGGTAAATGAAGACAAACGCAGATGCTCACTTCTTCGTAGGAACCACTATTTCAGAACCTGATGTAATACCAAGAATATTAAACCTCTTTGTTGTCATGGAGATTTGTTGTTGTTGAGTTTATTGAATGTACTAATAGAGAGATGTGTTTAGTTGGAAGTACGCTCCACTTCAGTTTGTCTTGTAGCACTTCCATAAAAGGTTTAAAAGCAGCAGTTCTCATTTCCAAACATCCTCAATGATCTGCTTAAGAAGCATTTGAGGGGAGACTAGTGGATGCTGCATGGAGTGGATTATTTCTTTAGACAACCAAACTTTAGATCCAGCTTTATATGTACTGTAATGTTTATTTAAAAAATCTATTTGCATTGAATTAAAAAAGCCATGGTTTTATTTATTTATTTATTGTTGCATAAATACTGTAAAGGGAAAAACAATTATGGGTATTAATCTTTATAATGTGTTGGTTAGTTTGATGATGTACCCCAGTACATGTATATGCCTTTAATAAGTGTCTTTCTGTCTTCCTCTCACCTTTTTCAGGCCTTTGGTAATGCTAAAACGGCTCACAACAACAACTCCAGTCGCTTTGGTAAATTCATCCAGGTTAATTATCTGGAGAGTGGAGTGGTCCGAGGGTAAGTAATCCATCACCTTCTACCTCCACCATGTCGCTTTTTGTGCATTTCAACAAGCCCTCCCACAATTTTTTTTTTCTTCAAGACATTTCGACTCTCCCTGTAGCCAGTTATCTTCCTCTTTGGCCTTTTTATGGCTGGTCATGTGTCTCAGTGCATATGTGGAATCAAACTTTTAACCATTAGCTCCCTCTTCCCTTTTCTCAGCATTTAAACTCTGGTTAGAAGCTGCATCACTGTCTTGTCAGCTGAGTCACTTCCTCATTTCCTCATCAGGAGAAGGGAACCGCTGCTTGCTACCGTGTCTTTTAAGAACAAACCACGTCATGCATTAATTGCGAAAGAGTGTAAAACCTGTGGGCTGTGAACGCAACATTCACACTTAACAGCTTGAATTTTTTGACATCTTTGCATGAGTTAAATTCTCCAGTTCTCAAAATAAAATGCGATTTGAAATGTGTAAATGCCTGTGGTGACAGCTGCTCAGCTTTGCAGTAAGTGGGCATCCCCCAGTCAGTTGATTATCCTCTAATGGCACCCACTCCTATCATGCTCTGCTAGATTTTTTTTACACTAAGGGTCTGGTATTCAGGCTGCAGGCTTGATTTTAGTGAGCTGGAGCTTTTCTTAGCTACAAGCTGAAACCTCAGAGACAATAAAATGCACACTATAATCTACTTGATGCATACTGCCTCTTCTAATTTAACATCTGCTTTCTGTGCTACTGTAGCTTTGTTTCTTAACAACAAAAGACTCCAGACCTTCACAGCTCCACTCAGTGGACTTGACAAAGACTGCCTGTCTGTCTATCCATCTTCAGTGGCAGCTATTCAAGCAGTCAATAGAGGAGACTTACAAAGGAGAGGCTGCCATTGCCCTTTCCTCTGCTCTCAAAGTAACAGATGGACTGTTAACAGAAAATACTCAGGGAATATATAAAACTGAGATGGATCACAATAGTGAAAATGAACACACTTTAAAATTTGTGTGTATGTGAAGGAGATGAGTGCTTGTCTATTAGTGTGTTTTATGGTTACCTAAACTTTGTAGCTGAAAAGAAAAGGCCTTATGGTTTGCATCATTGTTCTACTCAATAAACCAGTACCGGTAGTTCCTAAAGCTGGAGTCAGGATCCCATTGCAGGTCACGAAAAAGCGGGTGGGTGTTCTTGGATAATCTTCAAATAACAACTTGCATTTAACAACAGGGTTTCTTATGGCATATGTTCACTATACAGTACGTAATTGTTAAAATGATTTAAAAAGAGTCACCATAAATTAATAAAATAAAATAGTATTGTGTTTGTGAAGACTGTTTGTGGTACAGTAGTCCCTCGTTTATCGCGGGGGATCCACACCCTGAAGCCCCGCGATCAGTGAAAAACTGCAAATGGAGATGCGTGTCGTAACCCCGAAACGTCGTAACTCGAGGCCGTCGTAAGTCGAGGACTACCTGTATATTATATATATATACTGTATATATATACTGTACAGTATATATATTATACTGTATATATATTATACTGTATATACGGTATATATATATACACTGTGTGTATATATACGTATATATATATATATATATATCTGTATATACTGTATATACTGTATATATATATACTGTATATATATATATATATATATATATAAATATATATATATACTGTATATATATATATATACTGTGTATATATATATACAGTAGGGCTGAACGATTTTGGAAAATAATCTACTGTAATTGCAATTTTTTTTTCTATAAATTGCGATTGTGATTTAAAATGTGATTATTTTTTTAATACCTTCTCAAGTATTTTTCAACAAACAGAAGCAATAAATATATCTGTTTTATAATAAACAATGTCAGATTTATTTAAAACAGAGATTACAATAAAGCAAGCAAATGTATGACTTTTCTTTTCACCATTTCTATTTTTTCTTGTTTCATAAACACAATAGTAAACAAGTTAAGTGAACTTCCTAACTACTGTCTGAACTTCACATGACATATACCGTTAATAAATAATAAAAAAAATTTGATATAAAAATATTAAACACTGCTTTCCAGCCAGTAGCAGCATAAAAAATAAAAGTGCAAAAAACAAAGAGAATCTGCTTTAACCAACTCGTTCTGGGAATTCAAACTCAGTGAACACAAAATAAACTAGTATCTGTTCTTATTAAATGTTTTAGATGTAAAAAAAAGAAAAACTCTTGGAGCAATAATATAAACATTATAGTCACGTCAGTAACAGCAGGATGCAGACCCTTGTGAACAGACTCCAACACCTCAATATCCTGCCAGGTTGGTATAAGGGAACACGCATAACGGTCACCTGACAGCACCTGAGAAATGGCTTTGAGCTGCTAGCACCCTGGCAATCATGATTTCTTGGGATCCCCATCTTGTTGGACATTCAGTGATGAGGCTGTGTCCAGAAAGTTTGAGCTCCCTCTGTGCTTCAGTCATTGCTGCCTTCTTCTTCCAACTGTAGGAGAAGTGCCCCAGCAGCTTCTTGCTCTTGACACTCTGTCATTCTTTAGTGCATGTCCTGTAATACAAAATAAAAAAATAAATACACACATACACATCCTCCACTCTCACTCACAAATCTTCTCACTTTGTTAGTTAAAAACAATGTACAGGTTTTAGCTTTTCCAATTTTGTCAACGTTAAGGGAATGCAAAACGTGATGACTAAATAGCTTCACATTACTGAACATAATAATTAACATTTTTATTTAAAACAGACAATAAAAAGGATTGTATAATAGTTGTGACATCATGACCAGGTTTGGTAATATACGTAATGAGAAAATGCATCACCTCATCTAAACAACTATGCTAAAGCTAAGCTAACAACAACAACACCGCTAGTTTAAAAAAAAAAAAAACAGCTTGCGCGAAACGTGTGTGTTACTGGTTCTGTATTAATTCATATCACTAATGACAAAACTGTTTTTTTTTTTATCAGATAATGAATGCGCTTTTTCACACAGAAGCTTGCTGGGTTAGCTGCTAACAGGGCACTGTCAAAAACAGGTCCGGTCACATGACCAGCTCACTCTCTGTTTATCTCCCGCTGTCTCAGTTTTTCAGCCTCTAAGACAGGGGTGTCAAACATACGGCCCGCTGGGCGGATCCGGCCCGCCAGGTGTTCTTAGTCGGCCCGAGGATAAATCTGAATTAATTTAAAAAAAGAATAAACGTTATTTTCTTACAAATCTGCAGTTCCTATGTTGTCTGCTAGAGGCGCTGTGTTTTAGTCAGTTCCTATGTTGTCCTACTCAATCCGGGTGCCTCTAGGACCATGGGGCACTATGTTTTAGTGAGTTCAGTCGCTTTACCCGTGTTTATATATGATATCTGTGGCTTTACTCGCTTTTTTCTATTGAAACGAGCGATCGGGCACCCTCATCAGCGGAATGTCCTTGTCAAAAACGAGAAAAGTGGACGCAGAGTGTCGGATTTTTCAAGAAAAATGGACTGCTTCCTATATCAGAGTCAGAGTACTTTTATTAACATTGCACAAGTTTGCACTAGTACAGCATGAATATGTACGCACGATCATCCTGAAGGGGACTACGTGTGTGAAGCTGTTGCTATCAGGACACCATATGAGACATCAAAAGATATATCACATTTTGTCTTTCAGCGCGGCCTCTCCCATCCGTATTGGGATGAAGGTTACAGATGTGAAAACAAGGAAAGAACCATGAGGGTAGTAGCGTTGGTATTACAAAAAAGATCTATCACATTTTGTCTTTTAGGACACCATATGAGACATCAAAAAACTCAACCAGCAAGCACACATTTGACGAATCACGTTTGCATTTGAGGGCGAAGCAGTGAGACAAGTCCATGAACTCCATTCAGATTAGCCAGAGTTCTGATGATGACGTAATCAGCCAGCCTTATCTGACTCAGAGGACACAGAATAGTTCTCCGGGGGTTGCGACAAAAGCTTAATTTCTTCAGTTGCTCCACTCCGGAGATTTTGTAGTCAGCCTGTCCAGGCTGTCAGGGAGTCTGATTAGATTAGCATGATTTATCTTTAGGGCAGGCTCACAGTGTTTTTTTCTGCGGCCTTGAGTCCAGGTGGCTGTTTGGAATCCAATACACTCCAAATTATGGGAAACTTTTCACCGACCAAAACTATGAATCAACCTCCAGATGTGACCCTCCTGGGTGCTGCACACGAGTCCCGAACCTTACTGGTGGTCTGCGGTCCTCTGTCGCGTCCACTTTGCGGTTCAGCTCATAAAGCAGCGGATTAATCGATGTCACAGCTCGGATCACACTCTCGGTTTGAGAAGGGAGCTTCGACAGCGCGTTGATTGCCTCGGAAGTCTTCCTGATTTTCCGATAGAAGAGAACTCCACACAAGCCAAAAAGCAGAGCACCTGCTATCATAATTCCAATTATGAATATATCCTCCACATCCTCGACAGAAAGCACGTCCAGGCATAACATCTTCCATTCGCCCCAGGAATCCAGGATATAACCGGCAGGATGCGACTGCAAAGGGCAAGCCGGTTCCCCAGGACCGGAACGCTTCATAGAACATTTTTTATCAATAGAGTTAACAGCCCACAAAACCAGATCCATCGAGAATTTACGTTCGAGCGAGCACTGAAAAAATAAAAACTGCAGACAAGACAAGGTGGCAAAGCAGGGAGAGGAAAACTCAGGAGGGAAGGAGGAAAGCTGCTGCTCCGTCCAGAGCCGGAAGTGAAAGGGAAACCTGTGTGCCTGGTTTGCAAGCAGCAAGTTTCTGTGCTGAAGGAGTAAAATCTTCGTCGCCACTATGAAACTCAGCATGGTGAAAAATACAACAGCTTGATGCACTTGTGCAGGCTAAAAGATGCCAAGTGTCCGGGGCAAATACTGAGCAAGACTGAATTCTATGGAATGCTGCTTTGAACGTTACACTATAAAATAAACAAATGTGAATGTTTGCTCTAGTAATTGCTGTAAAAGTCGGTGATGGTAAGAAACAGATTTACAAGAGAAGAGTATTGTCAAGTAAAATATTTTTTCTTATGCATGCCACATACGTTATCTATGTGAGCTTTTTTTTGTTTACATTTTCATGCATTAACAAGGAAGGGGCCAAATCACATGTCTGTTTAACAAACAGGTTTCCAAACTCAACATGTAATTTACGCAGAGGGCGGTCTGACCAAACGGCAGGCAAAACTATTTGTTGACTAAATGTTTTAAAACGTTGTGCAACCACTTTGATCCATTTTTTAATGTGTTTTAAGTCTTAAATAAATGTTAAACTGAGTAAAAGTGTAAAAGGACTATTAATTTAATGTAAAGATTTTTACAATTTATTTCTTCTTTGCACTAATACAAAGAAAAAAGTGGGCTTACTGTGCGTTCTATGAAATTTTGGAATGAGTTTACTCGTCTGGCCCACTTGAGATCAGATTAAGCTGAATGCGGCCCCCAGATCAAAATGAGTTTGACACCCCTGAAAGATCAGATACACGTTTACATGGGCTAACTTACCTGAATTTGTAACTTTTATGACTTCTGTCGAGCCTGAAGCAACTGTGTTGGAGCGCGCAGTGTTGACTTCTCCCCCTCCCTGCCTGCTCTGTTTTGCTCCGCTCAGAGCTCCGCGCGGCTCACTCCCAAGTCACGTGACCAGTCAAATCGCAGCCAGTGCGATTAGAGAATCGCGTTTTAACATATCGCGAGATTATCGCAAATGCGATTAATCGTTCAGCCCTAATATACAGTATATGTATATATATACCGGTGTATATATATATATATATATATATANNNNTATACTGTATATGTGTGTGTGTGTGTGTGTGTGGTGTTTTAAACCCTTCCCACACTCTTGCAATATTCTAAACACCGTTTCTAAACTCTAAATGCTCTAAAAGAGCACAGAATGTCATGATTTCAGCTCCCTGCTTCTGCTGCTCTTTGCCACCTGCAAGCGCGCTTGGCCACGCCCACTTCTCCACTCTGCACGGAGAGAAAGCTTATACTGCAGTTCTGGGCTGCACAAAGGTGCAGCAGGTGCTAAATAATTTGCTGATTGTGCGGCTCATCCATCAATCAGCCAATTGTGTGTCATGTCCAATCTTACTTAGAAAAACCACGATAGAGTGAGTCCACGATAAACGAACTGCGAAGTAGCGAGGAACTACTGTATTATGATGTCTGTGTTTAATAAGGTTATTATCATAGCTTGGGTATTTAAACCAGAATTAGATGGGCTCACAAGCCTTGTGTACCATTTTTTGGGTGGTCAGAAGCCAAAACGTTTAGGAACCACTTAAACCATTACTGTAATGATGATTCATGCCTCGTGTATGAGGGTGATGTCACACATCCGTTGGGTAAAAAATGTTTTGCAGCGAGATAAAAGTGATCACTCAGGAGAGCTGTCTCCTGATCTGCATCAATCTCACATTCCAAGATGACAAGTGGACTAGAAACATGCCAGCAAATATACTTTCCACAGCACAGCAGAGCCGCTGCTCTCTGTAGGGGTCAAGAGTTCAGATGTTTCCTTCAGTTCATCAGTGGCCTGTCTGTAGCCTCCTTGTTTGTTGACTTCATGTAGTTTGTTGGTACACTTGGGAAAACTCTTATTAACGCTCAGGTAGCTATTAAAATTTTTAACTCCAGTAGGTTTCCTTTGAAATACTTCAAGAACTGAAATACATTATATTCAACAAACGGTATCCACAATATTCCTGAAGGTGGCACTGTATTTGCGATTATGGGACTTACTTCCGTTTGACCCCGGAAGTAGAATTTCTGCATTGGCTCCTCGTTGTTTACTTGTTTATCTGTGCGCGTCGTTGAAGTTCTGTTAAAGTTCTGTTTTCTGTTATTTTGAGCTAATATTGTCACGAAGATGTCTTGTGGAGCTCTGGTACCTGTTGCGCTGTTCGTGGCTGTAAGAATAATCAGACGAAGCTGAATTTGTGGCTGCAACTAGTGTGTGTTGAACATGCTCCGAAAACAAAAACCTGCATCCTTCTTTGTGGCTGGGCTACGAGAAACCACCTGAAAAAAAGACTCTGTATCCTCCAGAGGATCGAGAACACCAGGTATGATTTAAGAGACAGCTTTTAGTGTTATGATTTTATGTAGTCAGTGATTAAATGATACTAATATTTTCGTGCATAACTGGCAAATAAACACACGCACCTATATACTGTATGTATGCTGTCTGTGTATATTTATTTATACTGTATATATAATATAGGTGTGTGTTGTGTTTATTTATATATACTGTATATATATATAATATAGGTGTGTGTGCTTATTTATATATATATATATAGATGTGTGTTTATATATAATATAGGCGTGTGTTTTTTTATATATATATATATATTATATATATATATATATATATAGGTGTGTGTGTGTGCGTGGGTTTCTTTTATATATAATCTAGGTGTGTTTGTGTGTGTTTATTTATATATATATATAATCTAGGTGTGTGTGTGCGTTTATTTATATATATAATCTATGTGTGTGTGTGTTTAGTTATATATATATATATATATATATATATTTATATATATAATCTATGTGTGTGTGTATTT
This sequence comes from Garcialebias charrua, assembly GCA_038048925.1. Taxonomy (NCBI): domain Eukaryota; kingdom Metazoa; phylum Chordata; class Actinopteri; order Cyprinodontiformes; family Rivulidae; genus Garcialebias; species Garcialebias charrua. The sequence continues at coordinate 17,181 of JBBPBX010074867.1, forward strand.
ATTTATATATATATATAATCTAGGTGTGTGTGTGTTTGTGTGTGTTCATAAATGAACCCTAATGTTTGTATACTGTACTTTTCTTTTCCTCCTTTCTGTTATATTTCTGCATAAGGTGAGTTCCAGGGATGGATGGATGACGCTCCAGTTGGTCCAGGGATGGATGACGCTCCAGTTGGTCCAGGGATGGATGACGCTCCAGTTGGTCCAGGGATGGATGACACTCCAGTTGGCCCAGAAGTTTGTGTGCAGTTATGTACCACAGCAACAAATGAGTGAAAATATAATTTCTATAAATAAA
>JBBPBX010074868.1:0-17481 GCA_038048925.1 Garcialebias charrua
ATTCTGAATCTGGATCTTAAAAACTCCTGAGAGTATGGAGAAGAAGTATTTCCAGAACCCTTGTAATTTTGGGCAAAAGAAGAACATATGACTTAAGTTGCAAGGTGAGGCCTGACATCTATCACATTGATCTGAAATTGAAGGGAAAATTTTTGATAGACGGGACTTTGAAAAATGTACTCTATTTATTACTTTAAACTGTATTAATTGTAGTCTGGCACATGGTGTACTCTGGCGTATGCTGAGAATAACTTTATCCCACCATGACTCTGACAGTTCAACACCCAATTCCCGTTCCCATGCAGTTCTGGTTTTACCTGATGAGTCGGCCTCAATTGCCATAAGTTTTCCATAAATAATAGAAAGAGGAGATTTCAGATTAGGCTTCAAAGCTAGGAATTCGACCCATGGTGGGTCAGTAGACAAAGTTGGAAAATTTGGAAACCGTGATGAAACGCAAAGTCCATCCATCCATCCATCCATCTTCTTCCGCTTATCCGGGGTCGGGTCGCGGGGGTAGCAGCCTAAGTAGGGAGGCCCAGACTTCCCTCTCCCCAGCCACTTGGAGCAGTTCCTCCGGGGGAATCCCAAGGCGTTCCCAGGCCAGCCGAGAAACATAGTCCCTCCAGCGCGTCCTGGGTCTTCCTCTGGGTCTCCTCCCTCCTCCTCAAAGTCTAATTTGGAAATAAAGAAACAAATGTGAAGTGGGTAGATTAAATTTAGAAGACAATTCTGAAAAACTAAGAAACAAACCATCTTCGTAAAGGTCTCTCATTTTTCTAATACCTCTCTCATGCCAAATTCTATAGGCAGCATTAGTAGATGCTGGAGAGAAAATGTGATTCTTTAATAACGGCATTTTATTAGATGGTAATACAAATTTAAAGTGGGACCTAAATTGTGACCAGATCCTGAGTGTGGAAAGCACTATAGGATTTGTAGTAACAGAGGATAGTTTAATTGGTAATGATGAATAAATAATTGAGGCAGGTGAAAAAGATGCAGAAATCGATTGAACTTCAAGTTTGCACCAAATCAGATCCGGTGAATTTAACCAATAATTCAGTTTATGAATATGCGAGGACCAGTAATACATTGTAAAATTGGGTAGAGAAAGACCACCATTTGTGGTGAACTGTTGTAATAAAGAAAGTCTCATTCTGGGGGCCTTTCCATTCCACAAAAAGGAAGAGACCATCTGATCCAGGGACCTGAAGAACTGTTTGGGCAAAAACAGAGGGATGTTTTGATATAAAAACAGAAGTCTAGGTAGCACATTCATTTTGATAATATTAATCCTGCCAATTAGTGAAAGAGGGAGAGAGTTCCACCTCTGAAGGTCTGATGCAATTTGGGAGACTAGTGGGGTATAATTCTGAGAAAACATCGAGGGCAGAGTACGTGCAATATTAATTCCCAAATATCTAAACCCCGAGGGACTGAGCCTAAAAGGGATATCAGAAGGCTTAAGCTTTAAAGCTAATGAATTCACTGGGTAGCATTCGGTTTTAAGTGAATTAATTTTATAGCCGGAATACGATCCAAATTTTTCCAGAGTATTTAAAATTGGGGGAAGACTACATAATGGGTCAGAAACATACAGGAGAAGGTCATCTGCATATAAGGACAGTTTAAGCTCGACGCCAGAGCGGATGATTCCGTGAAAAGAAGAAAGGGATCTTAGGGCAACAGAAAGAGGCTCAATGGCTAACGCAAACAAGAGGAGGGAAAGAGGGCAACCCTGTCTAGTACCACGTCCCACCGAAAAGTAATCAGATTGGACGAAATTAGTAAGAATACATGCTTGAGGAGATGTAGGGCTGGGCCATATCATATCGTTACCGGTAATACCGGTATAAAAAGCTTGCCCGGGCAAAAACCTTATATCATGATATGCTAATTTCATGACGTAATACGTCAGGGCGCCCCGCCCCTTAACACCCGAGCAACTACGCACCTCCTCTCCACCAGTCTACTGGTGTAAAACGCTAATTAGTTACTGCTAAAATGTTAAAAACAACGCGCGCGTCTCAACTTCTCTCCTCCCTGCTCTGCAGCCGGCACAGACAGCTGTCCCCCCCTCCCCCACCCCGCTCCGCTCCGAGCAGCACCGAGCTGCTCCGGTGCTGCTCGGAGCAGCGTGTCCCCGCTGTAACTGTGTGAACACACGCGGCTCCACATCACTCCATCAGAGACAGTTCAGTTAAAAAAATTAATCAGAGGAAGCATATGACACGTTCCTGCATGATGAAGCTGAAACATGAAGGTCAGCTGATCAACTTGTAGAAGTTACAGCTCATTTAAAGGAGCTGTATGTAACATTTTTTATAAACATATTTCTTCACTCTGCCACATCTCCTGACAGACTGATGTTAGCCAGGTAATCTCTGAAAAAAATACTTTAAAAATGATCTGTTATTTAGATTGAAAAAGTCTGCACAAAATATAGATTAAAAAAACCACCACAAAAACTAAAGTGCAGGTGTAGTTTTACTTGGAGACTAAATACTTTACTAAATAAAGTAATTTCAGTAAAATTACCCCTTGTTGTTTTTTAAAATTTTATATAATACTGCAAAGCAACATGTTAAGTTAATTTTGTCAAATAAATACATTTGATTTTTGTGGGGGGTTATATCATGAAATTTATTGTTATCGTGATAATACTCTGAAATATCACAATATAATTTTTGAGCCATATCGCCCACCCCTAAGGAGATGTATAAAGTAGTTTGATCCAGGACACAAACCTCTCTCCAAAACCAAACCTATTAAGAGCGGCAAAGAGATACTCCCATTCCACTCGATCAAAAGCTTTCTTGGCGTCAAGAGAAATGATCACTTCAGGAGACTTGGGGGAATGAGTTGAAAAAATTGTGTTCAATATTGTACGGGTATTAAAAAACAACTGGCGACCTTTGATGAATCCATTCTGTTCTTGTGAGATAATCAGAGGGAGAACTGTCTCAAGCCGAGTTGCGAGTATTTTGGACAAAATCTTAAAATCCACATTCAAGAGTGAAAGGGGTCTATAAGACTCGCAAGCAGTAGGATCTTTATCCTTCTTTAACAGGAGAGAGATTGAAGCTTGAGTCAAGGTGGGAGGTAGCAGGCCACGCCCGAATGACTCATTATAAACCTCGAGAAGAAGAGGGGCTATCTTATCTTTAAATTTTTTGAAAAATTCGGCAGAGAAACCATCCGAGCCAGGTGTTTTACCACTTTGCATATTCTTAATTGACTCTAATATTTCTTCTAATTTAATGGGAGCCTCAAGTTGGTCAGAAATCAATTTGTCTATCCTAGGAATGTCAATATTCTGAAGAAAGGCGAGTAGCTCGTTTGAGTCTGCTTGTAGTTCAGATTTATACAGATCGCAGTAGAATTTTTTAAAGGTGTCACTAATGGAGACAGGGTCTGAGACAAGGTTGCCCGATCGATCCTTGATTTGCGATATTGTGTGAGAGCTAGCCTTTCGTTTCAGTTGATGTGCCAAAAGTCTACTTGGTTTTTCCCCATGCTCATAATAAGTGGCTCGAGATCGGATTAAGAGACGCTCCGCATCAGATGTTGTTAAAAGATCAAGTTCCATTTGAAGATCCTGTCGCTGTTTCAGCAAATCGTGTGACGGATTAACGGCATTTTGCCTGTCAATATTCTGAATTTTTGTTGATATTTCTGATATCTTAGTGCGTAGATTTTTATTGACATTAGCTGAAAAAGAAATAATCTGACCACGAATATAGGCTTTTAATGTTTCCCATAATAGTGAGGGAGAAATTGTATCGCTCTTATTGAACATTAGGAAATCGTCAATTGCTGATAAGATGAATTTATTAAATGGCTCATCTGATAACAGGAGACTATTAAATCTCCAACGAGGACTAGAACGGGGTTTATTTATAAAGTTTATATCAATGCTTAGAGGAGAATGGTCTGAGATAACAATCGGATAGTATTCAGAAGACGTGACTCTCTGCATTAAAGAGCTGTCAACAAAAAAATAATCTATACGGGAATAGGATTGGTGCACCTGCGAGTAAAAAGAATAGGTCCTTGTTAGTGGATTCTGTGCCCTCCATGGATCTACATATCCATTTTGGGACACAAAATCCAAAATAGATTTAGACATATTAGACTGTGTGCAGGGCCGAGACGAAGAGCGATCTAATGATGTGTTCATAACACAATTCAGGTCCCCAGCTAAAATTAACAGATGAGTGTCAAGATATGGAAGTGTGCTTACTAAATTGTTTATAAAGTCTGGGTTATCAAAGTTTGGTGCATAAATGTTCACTAATAAAACGGGGGTATGGAACAGAGAGCCCGCGATTATAAGAAATCTGCCATTTGTATCCTTCATTATTTTTGATGCTGTAAAATGAATATTCTTATTAAATAGTATGGCAACTCCTCTGGCTTTTGAGTTGAAGCTCGAATGGTAAATCTCCCCAATCCATGGATATTTAAGCCTGACCTGATTTGAATTTTGCAAATGTGTTTCCTGTAGGAATATTACGTCTGGATTCAGGCGTTTCATATGAGAATATATTTTAGACCGTTTCACCGGATTATTAAGACCTTTAACATTCCAGCTTAGGAATCTGACAGCAGATGATGTTGAGGAAGCTTTCAAATCAACAGCCATGTGACCTGTTGTTCATAATAAGGGTTGTAAAATATTGCCATCCTTCCCAATCCCCGCCCCCACCCCAGGAGAAGAAAAAAAAAAAAAAAAAACCCCCCCCACTTGCACTTGGCCCTTCCCCAGATGAAGGGACTGTGCAGACTCCAACAGGAGTCACTAGAAAACTTGTCCTTACGGTCAAATGGCACCACATCACAACCTGTACCAGGTGACTCCCACAGAACTAGCTAAATGAAAAGAAAATTTAAAATATGTAATAGGCACTAATCTGGAAGAGCAAGAACTCTTTAAAAAACAAACAAAAAAAACAGTGATTGATAATAATAATAACTAATAATAATAACATTCCCCAAATGCGAACCAAAGCCCACCATATAATCCAAAACATTAAATCCCTAAATGTAAATAAAACACACTGATTATAATTCTAAACATTAAAACCGTGAACGCAAACAATACACAGTAATTATAATTAGAAACATTAAATCCGTGGATGCAAACAAAACACACTAATTATATTTCTAAACATGAATAATAATAATAACTAATAATACTAACGTTCCCTGACTATGAAAAAAAAGAAGAAAAAAAAAGCTGGCTAATTATATTTCTAAACATTAAATCCGTGAATGTAAACAAAGCACTCTAATTATGTTTTTAAACACGAATGATAATAATAGTAATAATAACGAATAATTTTAACGATCCCTGAGTATGAAAGAAAAAGCACACTACAGTAATTACATTTCTACCCATTAAATCCGTGAATGTGAACAGAGCACTCTGATTATATTTTTAAACATGAATTATAATAATAACTAATAATATTAACGTTCCCTGGGTATGAAAGAAAAAGCACACTGATTATTATTTCTACCCATTAAATCCGTGAGTGTAAACAGAGCACTCTGATTATATTTTTAAACATGAATAATAATAATAACTAATAATACTATTGTTCCCTGAGTATGAAAGAAAAAGCACACTGATTATTATTTCTACCCCTTAAATCCGTGAGTGTTAACAGAGCACTCTGATTATATTTTTAAACATGAATAATAATAATAATAACTAATAATACTGACATTCCCTGAGTGTAAAACAAACAGTACACTAATTATATTTCTCATTTTGTAATCGACTCGATGTACACACTCGCCTCCTCGGGTGATGTGAACACCCGTGTAGTTCCATCATACGTGATCTTCAGCCGGGCCAGGTGGAGCAAGCCGAACCGAACCCCCTGGATGCCGCGAAGCTTGCGGCGACACTCAGTGAAGGCGGCTTGCGCTCGGGCCGTTCTGGCAGTGTAGTCGGGGAACACAAAGATATTTGTACCGTTCACTTTGACCTGCTGCTGCTCCTTCGCCTTCGCCAGGATTTTCACACAGTCCGCGTGGTAGTGTAGCTTGTATACAATTGGACGGGGCCACTCGCCTGCCTTCGGTTTGGGTACTGGGATTCGGTGAGCGTGATCCAGCAGCGGCTCCTTCTCGAAGCCAAAAGCCTCCTTTAGCATCCGAGAGACCGCAGCCGTTGTAGCCGATGAAGGGTCATCCTCCGGGACACTGATGATACGGATTTTCTGACGTCGGGACCGGGATTCCAAATCGTCACATTTATCCTCCAGCTGTGCCACCGTCTTTGTGAGGGTCTCGACTTTTTTCTGGAGGCTAACGATGTCATCTGTGCAGGTGGAGACGGACTTCTCCACCTCTGCTACCGTTAGCTTTAGCCCCGTGAAGTTCTCTTGCACTGTAGCTAGCCCCGATGATAGCTCCTTTTTGAGGGCTAGCAGCTCGGAATTGATCGACAAGAGGCTTTCACCCAGAATGGCATGGAATTCTGCTTTAATTATAGCAGTAAAGTCCTCTCGGAGAGCCACCAGCAGCTCCTGTTTGAGCCTGCCAACGTCACAAACTGCAGCGGCAGCTGCTGCATCAGATGGAGGAGGTGACCCAGGATAGCTCGAGGTTCCGCCACGAGGAGCAGGTCGCAGGTGAGCTTCGATCGAGTTTACTCCTTTAGCAGACTTTGGTGGCATTTTGGTGATCGAACAGGACAGGAGATATGCGTAGAATGTGTAAGTTGTCTATTGTTTGCGGTCAAAAACGGAAGAAAGTGCCAGGCATTAGTTGGAAAACAGGCCAGTTCCGCAGGAGCGCACCTAAACACAACTTATCCCACCGCCATTCAGCCGGAAGTCAAACCACCACTTACCAGTTTTAATCTGAAATGATTGTTTAAAGTTGTAAAGTCAGGGATTTTTTTGTTACCTTTTTTTTTTTCTCTACGCAACTACGGTAGTTTACTTTTTTCCTACCTAAGTAGTTTACACTGCCAATTTATTAGTTTTGATCTGAAAAGAAGTGATTGTTTACAGCGTATTATTTAGTTATTTGCAGTGGTGGAGAAAGTACTCAAATACTGTACTTAAGTAAAAGTACAAATAAACAGACAAAAATGTACTCTAGTAAAAGTAGAAGTACCATATTAATGTTCTTACTTAAGTAAAAGTAAACAAGTACTTGCTTTTAAAAATACTTAAAGTATTAAAGCAAAAGTACTTGCTGAATGTACTACCTAATGTACCGGCAATGGTCTACAATATCATTAAGTGTGCCTACTGTATGTATATTTTCTGTAATACATTAATAGTGTTGAGTCATTTTAATGAACAATGCTGCAGATAATACATGTTTTTATTGTGTTTACTCTGTGACACACAGTTCACACTTGGACTTTTGATTCTGTGCATCAGAATTTCAGTGATGACATGCAGAGCTAACTGTCATTAAGCAAAATAAGAAAGAGGAATGATTATTATACCTTTGAAAGTTTTTATTTAACACAAAAGCAAAACCAATGTGTCATTTTAACTGCATTAAAAACATTAAGTAAAAGTTGTCTGCCTGGAAAAAAAGAGCATTAGACCTAACAAAGGAACAGGCTCTGATCATTTCAACTCCAGTTTGCCATCAACTCTATTTAAAATACTGTACCTTGTATTGGGTCAATAGTGAACAATGTTTTAACTTCTTGACACCATTTTCAAAACTTGGACCTGAGTGTCGGAACATTTGGAGACATCTCTTGTCTCCTGTCCTAACACCATGAACTGACACATTTTAATATTGCAGCAATAATTTCTTGTTCAAGTTTAGAAGAAGTTGGTTTTCAACTGAGCATGAACTTCTTGGTTTTCAACGTTTTTTGAGTCCAGTCTGGCTCTTTTGGAAGAGAGAATCTGTCCTGCTGTACTGAACAGTCTTTCAATAATCTTTCAATAATCTTTCAATAAGGCCATGGGTGTTGTGAATCTTCTGGTTGAATATCTGTGGTGGAATCCATTTTGTGTGTGTTAGTGGTGCTGTGGGTGCTCCCAGCTCAATGACGTTTGTATTAGAATATACGTCATTGGTCCAGCTCTTCTTGAAGGCAGGTCTAATGTTACCTGTCCACTTTGCAGTGATTCAATGGACCAACTCTCTCGACATCAGTTACTTTCAAACTAACGACAAATCAAAAAACTAAAGCATGAATGTAACTTGTAACTCAACACATTATACAAATGTAGTAGAAAGTACAGATACTTCATGTAAAATGTAGTGGAGTAAAAGTACCTACATTTTATTCTACTTAAGTAAAGTACAGATACATGAAAAATGTACTTAAGTACAGTAACAAAGTACTTGTACTTAATTACATCCCACCACTGGTTAATTGTTACCTTTTTATACGTTTACTTCATCACTGTTACATATTGATGTTCAAACTGTTTTTTTAACCTGTTTTAATGTGAACTGCAGTGATTGTTTTAAGTTAAACATTTACTGTAGTTATATTTTGAACTTTTTCATCACTGTTCTATTTTAAAGTTTGCAATGTTTTTTAGCAGTTTTAATCTGACATTTTCAGTGCAATATTTCTTTCAGATTTTGTTAAAATACATTTTCAAACGTCTTTGTTTACACCCCCAATATTATATACTTATTTTCAAAACTCATTGTTGTGACACAAATAAATATACTAGAAAAATTAATTATTCTTCCATCATTTATTAACACTATGCAAAATGTTCAAGAGTTCATGTTCAGCGTTATTTAATGGTTAGTTCATGCTCTGTTGATAAGGTTATTTAACAGTTCATTGTTTCAGAACAACACTGGGGCACTTATCAGTCAAAGCACAACACACGGTCACAGTTTTGTAGTAAAACCATGACCACAGTCTGTCAGTCAATGCTGAAGAGGTGTGCAATGTGCTGGACTGGTTCAGCCTCAGATGCATTAAAGTAGGAGGAGCATCTGAAAAGGTGAAAGTTTCCGGACTGTCTGTGGTAGACGAGGAAGAAGCTGAGTCATCAAAACAGCTAAACATGGAAGCCCATGACCTGACCATCACATCATCTTGTATCATCCATTTTCTTCTGGGACAGCTCTTCCTTCAGTTTCCTGTTCTCCAGCAAGCCGTTAATTTCAGCACATCTGTGGCTACACATTCTGCAGCCGAGCTGTCCACCTCTGGATCCTGGGGGTGCAGCTTCATCCATCTCTGATGTCTGTGCAGCTTGATCCAGTGTGGTTACAGGTACAGCGCTGTAAGGAACCCAGTCAGGATGACTCAAGACATTCATAAGCTGGTTTGCCTGAAAAATAGACAGAATTTGTGGATTATTTATGTAGCTCTGCAGCTTGTGTAAAGTTAGCATGCTAGCTGCTGATGCTAAGACAGAACAAGTCAACAACTCTGATCACCATATGTGCAGTAATTAATCACCACATAGGACTGAAATATCATTTGATTCATCCTTACCTTTGTGAAAATGCCATGAACACACAAACATGTCGGGAAACGTTACTGAAGGTGATGTTTTTTTGTCTTACAGCTGAAACTCATGCCAAGCGACGTCTCTCTGTTAGCTCGGTGACCTGTGTTGTTTCCAAGCTGAAAAGTTGAAAAAACTCACTCCATTTGTGAGACAGTTCCCCATATGATTGTGGCAGTTACAACACAGCGAGCTCTCGTCATTTCTTTTGTGATTTCGCATATGACTCATAAATATCTAACCAGAATAATCACTTTGAAAAAAATCAATCACACATCATACTGCTGCTGATCTGTTTCATGTTGCTGTGTTCATTCATGCTCATACAGACTCATGTTTGTGCTGCTGTTCGAAGTGATTTTTTATGCTATTAGTGCTTAGTGTATTTTTAGTTGATGTTTTTCTTAGTTCTTAGATGTTATTACTGTTTCTATTTTACTTTTTATTGTTGGATGTAACTGGGACCCTGTGTACATAATTTCGTTCCACCACATGTACCACGTGGTGTGAATGACAATAAAGAATCTCTGACTGACTGATTTATTTTGGAAATTAAATGTTTAGTTTGTAAAATATATATGTAGGTCCAAGCTAGATATTTCTTTAGCAAATTACATATTTGTTTATGTTTATTATGTTTATGTTTATTAAATTTGTTCTTTTTTTTTTTACAAAAGAAACAATACAAGACAATCCCATAAATGATAATGTACAAAATATAAAAAAATGAAAGGTAGCAGAAAGAAGAATAAATCTTATTATATCTGCCCCTTTTTTCCAACAATCAGATTAAACAATAATAATCTTCAACCAACAGTACAAAATGACTAACTCTTTCTAATTTTCTAACTAATACAATACACATTACGCTATTTCATATATATATTTTTTAACACATTCGTTTTGATCATTTTCTTAAATGTAAACATTGACTTGGCATTTTTAACTACATTCTCCAAGCCATTCCATAATCTAATTCCCTGGATTGAGGTAGAACGTCCCTTCAAACTAGTTCTGAATTGTGGTTTTACAAACATCTCTGTCCCCTTAAGATTATAACAACTTTGTCTTTTAACAAAATGCATTTGGATATTTAAAGGTAATGCATTATTTTGAGCCCTATACATAACTGATAAAATATTATAGTCTACCAAATCATGGAACTTCAATAACTTCAGTTGATAAAATAATGTACTTGATGGATGACAGTAATGTTTTCTAGTGATAATTCTTACAGCTCTTTTCTGTAATACAAAAATAGGCTTTGTGATTGTTTTACACGCTTTCCCCCAAACATCAATACAATAGATTAAGTGTGGAACAATGATTGTGTTATACAACAAATACAGAGCTTTATCATTCAATAGGTCTCTGACTTTGTACAGTACTGCAATCGATTTAGCTATTTTTATTCTTACAGAATTTATGTGTTGTTTCCATGTCAGTTTGTCATCAATAATAACACCCAAAAACTTCACCTCACTCACTCTACAAATCTCAACACCCTCAATTTTGAGTGGAACATCAACAGTTTTCTTTTTATTACTGAATATCATGTAATTAGTTTTTTCTAGATTTAATGATAATTTATTTATTTTAAACCAAGTTTGTATCTTGACAAATTCTGTCTTTATCAATTCCAACATTTGTTCTATATCTTCACCTAAACAGAAAAATGTGGTATCATCAGCAAAAAGTACACATTTAAGGAGTCCTGACACATTTACCAAGTCATTCACATATAAAATAAATAGCTTTGGTCCAAGTACAGAGCCTTGGGGAACTCCACATGTGATATTACAGAGGTCAGATCTTACATCATTTATTTGTACAAATTGTTTCCTATCTTTCAAGTAGCTAGATACCCACTGTAATGCTGGTCCTCTAATACCATATTTGTTCAGTTTTTCAAGGAGAATGGTGTGATCAATAGTATCAAATGCTTTTTTTAAATCAACAAAAATACTGATACAATATTGTTTTTGATCGACAGCAGTAGTTATTTGTTCCATTAATTCCATGAGAGCCATTGATGTAGAGTTTTTTGCTCTAAACCCATACTGACTGTTGCTTAGAATATTTTGTTTATCTATAAATTGATCTAGTCTGTTTACAAATAGTTTTTCAATAATTTTTGAAAACTGTGGTAACAAGGATATAGGTCTATAATTGTTGAACACACATTAGTGTGTTTACATATTTAGTTTACAAACTAAATATTTAGGTATAAATTAAATATTTAGTTAGTGAACTAAACATTTAGGTGTATATTAAATATTTAATTTATACCTAAAGGTTTAGTTTACTACAAAGTAACTAATATTTAGGTATACATTAAATATTTAATTTACACCTAAATATTTAGTTTACTAACTAAATATTTAACTTGCAAATTAAATATTTAACTTGCAAGTTAAATATTTAGTTTGTAAACTAAATATTTATCTTGCAAATTAAACATTTAGTTGGGAACTATGACATATATAAATGTATGAAAAACACAGTAAAAATTTGACTTAAAAAAAATACTATTTTTTTCTTATTAAAAGCTCAATAAACCAAAAATATTAATGTTAATTTTTGACTGTGCAACTTTACAAACGGCACCTCATAGTTTGTGTATGACAGCTGACTATTTTGCATGAGATTGTAGATAACATTTTAAAGTTATGTAGACCTATTTTCAATTTTACAAGTGTGTGCAGTGTTAAAAGTACTCATTCAGAGTGAGTCCGGTGGAAGTTGGTGTATTTTCTTCAGCAGCAGTTGTGTTTTATCAGCCTCCTCACTCAGCAACAGCCATGGGAACAGCTGAGGGTTTCACTCCTTACATTTTGTCACACTTAATATTGTTCAAACAGCAAATGATGAACCATCTTTAAGAAAAACAAAAGAGGGAGAAATGACTTTCCTGTGCAGACCCTGAAGCCGTGTGTCCGTCTCAGGGCCTCTTGTCAGGGCCATGACACCATGTGAGGTGTTTTAGGGATAACCAGAGCTTCTTTCCTCGACCCTGTTTTATCATTTCATCCTCTGCTGGTTTTATTCAAGTGTTAATTCAAACATGTCCGCCCTTCTCTCTCATATACACACATACAAAACAGTCATTAGGTATATCTTTTTTATTTTTAATGCAAGGCCTGAGTCGTATGGAAAGGGTAAGCCATGCTGATGATGACAAACACAAATGAAAACAGCTCCGCTGACCTTTACAGTCTTTTGAACTGCCAGCGTTCTGTGTTAACACAAGTTTTGAACTCTGGCAATCAATTTGCCCCTTCGTACGAGCACATTCTTAAAATAATATATATAAATAAAGGTTGAATGAAAAAAAATAATACAGTCCTTTTCCACAACACCTTTGGTTTCCAATCATCTAAACATTATCCTGCAAATACAAGTACCGCAACTCGTTGGGTTTCTTACGAGTGTTTTCATCACTGACCAGCAAATACTGTTTCTGATGCTCTTCTTTTCATGAATGTCTGTATTTAGTTCTTTGATTTCAGACAAAAAGAAAAAACCCACAGAGGGGATACATGTTAAAGGTGCCTTATGTGCCTCACTGCATATGCCACTTTGCCTATATACCAACATCAAATACCTCATACATATACTGTGTACATTAACTTACCGTATTTTCCAGTGTATAGGTCGCAACCTTTTTATGGTTTTTTCAAGGCCTGCGACCTATACTCAGGTGCGACCTATATATGGCTTGTTATCACTTTCGGTGAAACAAATTTTTAAATCCAGCTCATTTCACAATTACGTTCATTTATTAAGGAAAAGTTCAGCTCAGACATATATTTGCTATAATTTTTATCAAACAAATAATTGTTTTTAAGTGTTAATCTTCTTAAAAGCCTTGCTGTGCGCTCCTGTGGCAGACATTTGCAGCAGAGCTAAACGTAGGTGCGACCTATACACCAGTGCGACCTATCTAGGGATTTTTCCAATCTATTGGTGATAATTGGACAATGCGACCTATACACAGGTGCGACCTATACACCAGAAAATACTGTATATGCTGCTGTGCCACTCTTTGCAAATGTCAATGCTAGAACCTTCAGTTTATTTTATAGATATACTTTTTATACTACTATGCAAAAACTCAGGACAGTATTACACTTTTATTATTTCATTTTATGCTCATGTTCATTGGGTGTTTGGTGTTTTAGGGGTGTTTGGTGTTTCAGTGTTGGTGTAAATTTTCATACTTTTTATCACGATTTGGTTCCGGTGAGCAAGCAAACCCAGAGTGCAGGCAGGACAGGACTCGGAGACGGAGAATGTAAAATAATAAACACTTTAATAATGAAAACAAAAGGCTGACAGGGCAGCAACTACTTACAAAACGATGAGGAAGTGTTTGGCTCCACCAGACATAGGGAGAAAATGACTATGACCCGACAAATGCTAAGACCTGAATCCTCACCTAAATACAGACCAAAGTAATTAACTAAAACACTGAACACCTGTGGGACATCTGACAGGGGAGGAGGCGCAGGGATGAGAAGGAGCCAACAGAGGGAGAGTGAGAAACAATATAAAACACATGACAGGGGCAAAGCCTGTCATAACCCCCCCCTCAAGGGTGGCACCCGACACCCCCAAGACAGGCCCCCCACACAGCAAGGGCGGGCGGAGGGAGGCAACAGGCAGGACGGCGGGCCAACACCACCAGCCAGATCCGGAGGACGTCCAGGAGGTCGCCCATCACCATCAGGCAGATCCGGAGGACGTCCAGGAGGTCGCCCATCACCATAAGAGGAGGAAACCCCAGGCACAGGGAGGCCTCCAGGAGATGCAGAGGGCCGAGGAGCCACTGTAGACACGAGGACCCCCGCAGGGCAGCCCCCCGATGAAACGAGGACTTCCAACAGAGCGAGGACCTCCGGTGGTACGAGGACCTTCTGAGTGAAGACCCCCAGAGCGAGGACCTCCGGTGGTACGAGGACCTCTTGAGTGAAGACCCCCAGAGGAGTGGGAACCACCGGTGAGACGAGGACCTCTGAGACGAAGACCCCCGGTGGAACGAAGACCACCGGCGAGACGAGGACCTCTGAGACGAAGACCCCCGGTGGAACCAAGACCATTGGTGAGACGAGGACCCCTGAGACGAAGACCCCCGGTGGAACCAAGACCTTTGGTGAGACGAGGACCTCTGAGACGAAGACCCCCGGTGGAATGAAGACCTTCGATGCGACATCGTCAGGTGACCAGACGGGCGATGAGACGTCGTTGGGTGTAGAGACGTCGTGAGGCGTGGAGACGTCGTGAGGCGAGGAGACGTCGTGAGGCGAGGAGACGTCGTGAGGCGAGGAGACGTCGTGAGGCGAGGAGACGTCGTGAGGCGAGGAGACGTCGTGAGGCGAGGAGACGTCGTGAGGCGAGGAGACGTCGTTGGGACCCTCTGAGACGTCGTTGGGACCCTCTGAGACGTCGTTGGGACCCTCTGAGACGTCGATGGGACCCTCTGAGACGTCGATGGGACCCTCTGAGACGTCGATGGGACCCTCTGAGACGTCGATGGGACCCTCTGAGACGTCGTTGGGACCCTCTGAGACGTCGTTGGGACCCTCTGAGACGTCGTTGGGACCCTCTGAGACGTCGTTGGGACCCTCTGAGACGTCGTTGGGACCCTCTGAGACGTCGTTGGGACCCTCTGAGACGTCGTTGGGACCCTCTGAGACGTCGTTGGGACCCTCTGAGACGTCGTTGGGACCCTCTGAGACGTCGTTGGGACCCTCTGAGACGTCGTTGGGACCCTCTGAGACGTCGATGGGACCCTCTGAGACGTCGATGGGACCCTCTGAGACGTCGATGGGACCCTCTGAGACGTCGATGGGACCCTCTGAGACGTCGATGGGACCCTCTGAGACGTCGATGGGACCCTCTGAGACGTAGACCCCCGACGAGACGAGGACCTCCGGTTGGATGAGAGCCACTGATGGAGGAGCGAGGACCACCTCGGTGGGGACCTCCGATGAAGTGAGGACCCCAGAAGGATGAGTGAGGACCTCAGCACCCAGGACCACCTCTGGACCAGTGTCTGTGGAAACAAAGAGAGAGAGAGACACTGCTTCCGATGGGCCGGATGGGTCAGGAACTGGTGCAAGACCCAGCCTTGGTGCTGGTGTAGGAGCCAGCTTTGTTGCTGGCACCGGAAGGGCCAGTCTTGGTGCCGGTACAGAAACCAATCTTGGTGCTGGAACCAGTCTTGGAGCTGGAACGAGGACCTCAGCTGGAACGAGGACCTCAGCTGGAACGAGGACCTCTTTGGTGAAGACCTCCAGAGGAGTGGAGACCTCTGAAGGAGTGAGGACCACTTTGGTGAAGACCTCCAGAGGAGCGGAGACCTCTGAAGAGACGAGGACCCCCCATGGAGTGAGGCCTCCAGATGGAGCAGTGAGGACCTCAGGACCCAGGACCACCTCGAGAACAGAGTCTGAGGAGAGAGAAAAAGACACTGCTTCTGATGGGCCCGGTTGGTCGACGGCTGGTGCAGGACCCAACGTAGCAGGAGCTGGAACCCGCCTGGGAGCCGGCACAGGAGGAGCCAGTCTAGGCGCTGGTACCGGAGGGGCCAGTCTGGGCGCTGGTACCGGAGGGGCCAGTCTGGGCGCTGGTACCGGAGGGGCCAGTCTGGGCGCTGGTACCGGAGGCAATCTTGGAACTGGCACAGCAGGAGCCAGTCTTGTTGCTGGTACAGGAACCAGTCTGGGAGCAGGCACCAGCCTAGGTGCTGAAACTGTGACCAGCCTTGGAGCTGCTGGTGCCAGAGCCGGACCTAGTGCAGCTGATGCTGAACTGACAGCTGAAACTGCTGCTGTCACTGAGCTAACAGGTGAAACTGCTGCTGAGCTAACAGCTGAAACTGCTGCTGTCACTGAGCTAACAGCTGAAACTGCTGCTGTCACTGAGCTAACAGGTGAGACAGCTGATGCCGAACAGACAGCTGAAACTGCTGCTGATGCTGAGCTGACAGCTGAAACTGCTGCTGTCACTGAGCTAACAGGTGAAACTGCTGCTGTCACTGAGCTAACAGGTGAAACTGCTGCTGAACTGACAGCTGAAACTGCTGCTGTCACTGACTGACAGCTGAAACTGCTGCTGAACTGACAGCTGAAACTGCTGCTGAACTGACAGCTGAAACTGCTGCTGTCACTAAGCTAACAGCTGAAACTGCTGCTGTCACTGAGCTAACAGGTGAAACTGCTGCTGAACTGACAGCTGAAACTGCTGCTGTCACTAAGCTAACAGCTGAAACTGCTGCTGTCACTGAGCTAACAGCTGAAACTGCTGCTGTCACTGAGCTAACAGGTGAAACTGCTGCTGAAACTGCTGATGCTGAACTAACAGGTGAAACTGCTGCTGTAGGTGAGATGTTCAGACGTTCAGCTGCTGTTAAACTCAGACGTTCAGCTTCTGGAGGGCTCAGAGGAGAATTTGATGTAGATGGGGAACTGTGATCAGCAGGTGGTGTGTTGGGAGGTGGACCTGGCTGTATGCGAGCGAGCAGCAGTGAACGTATCACACAGCGCTCCCTCCACGGCGTGGAGGGAGCGCCTCCACTCGCCGGAGGCGTGGCGGCTGTTCGAGCGGGCGTGGAGTCCACGCCCGCTCGAACAGCCGCCACGCCTCCGGCGAGTCCTCGTTGTCAGCTCCCGAGTATGAGGAAATTACTTCCTCTGCTGCAACAAATCTGTCCCACAGATCACTGGAGCCGCGGACGTCCTGTCCCCTCACGGCAGGTGTGCAGGAGCGCGTGACGTCCACGCACCCAGCAACAGGAGCGCATGGGTTGACACACGCCCTCCCCTTCGAAGACTTCCCCGGCTTTTCTGACAGCTGAGGAGAGTTTGACGGTGGGCGGGACTGGAACCCGGAAATGTCCACTCGTTCAGTCCCGTGGTGACGTGGACTGAGAGCAGGTGCCGGATCCGCCCAGAACCCATCTGATCCCATGTCCTCGTCCGAGTCCTCGTCCGAGTCGGACCAC
>JBBPBX010074869.1:0-17480 GCA_038048925.1 Garcialebias charrua
TTTCACCACAGTTCGTTAGCTAAACATGTGGACACACGTTTCCGATCATTTTTATGCACTAGTAAGCAGTTTTTCGATGAAAAACGAGTGTTTGTAGTCGCACTAGCAAAACCGTTCCAACTTACGAGCGAAATTCCGGACTTACGAGAACTTGTGCTTCGTGTTTCAACTTACAAATTTTCATCTTACGAGCACCTCGTTGTAACGGAACTCGCTCGTAAGTCGGGGACTACCTGTATTCTCAATCACCAGCAGTCTATAAAGTAATTTGCAGGGGAGGAAGCTCACCAAATATGCAGTGTTGTGTTGTGTCCTTCTGAGGAAAGAGGTTTTTAAACATCTTTTCTACCATTTGTGTTTTCAACTGAGGAGCTTTGGATATATTCATTTAAAAAATATAGCACAAGAATATCTCTGCACAGAAAAAAATAAATAAAAATTACTTTAACTTTTTTTTTTTACCAAACTGACAAGTTTCTCCACTGTAATTGTTGTGTGATGTTAAGGCATTGAAACACCTGGTTCAATTTAGAAGATATTTAAGATTAACTACAAGCACCTGAAGCTGACTCAGAGAACTCTGTGATTTTAGAGGAAGATCAAAGCCAAATGTAGACACGGTGCACCCCAAATCAACTTTTTTTAATAAAGTGCATTAAAACAATGGCCGCTGACACAAAGTGCTGTACATGAGGAACATTATTCTATAATTTAAAGCAGATTGGAGTGAAGCAAAATCAGCTTTTGAGTAGAAGTCACTAGATAGAAAAAGCTAAGAGTTTTGTTATTTAAAGACAAATAATTGTTATTGTTCCCAATATTTTTAATTATAAGATTTTACTTTGTGATAAATTTGCCCAAATAACAAATAGAATTTCTCCATCTACATCAAACACCTGTGCCAGGGGGACAAATTTGTAAAGTATAATTCTTGATCTGAAGTCAGGGGCCACACAAAATCGTTTCAGGGGCCACATATGGCCCTCGGGCCACACTTTGGACATCCCTGATATACAGTATTTGAACAATTTCAAAACATTTCATTAATAGCAGATGTTCTGTGGCACATTTTGAACTTTTAGATAAGAATTTGTGCTCAAGTGCCTAGAGAGCTTAACATATTTTTCCTTGAGGAAAAATGAGCCAGACCACATTGAAATGGTCTACATTTAATAAATGAATGCAGTTCAGTCTATCAAATAAATTACCATCTTTTGACGAACTGATTCTTCCATCAGTAATGACTCCACCCCATGAAGTCTTGTTCACTGGTGACTGGCAGCTGGACAGGGAATGTATAAGTTGCGGTGGCTGGTCCCCGGATACCACCTTGTCATGTTGCCCTCTCTCAACTTGTTCTTGATGAACTGCACATCTCTGGACAGATCCTTCACCACCACAAGTACTTCAGTGAGCACTGAAGTCATCTTGTGGATGGCAAGGTCTTTAGAAGAAAAGTTGAAATCATTAAATTAGAAACAAAAATAACCTGCTAATGACACAGTGAGGAAAATCCGTGTATGGTTCGTTCTTTCGTTATTCCGTTTCAAAATAAAAACCAAATAACCAAACAAGCTTTGGTTATTTGGTTTTTTCGTTTTAAAACGAAATTACAAAAACGGTTTTTAAACGGTTTTTTCATTATTTCGTTTTTAAAACGAAATTAGAAAAACGGAATTGCTAAAAATAAAAAAAGGGTGCGATTTGGTTTTTGCGTAAATACGGTTGTCGTTTTAATTTGTAGCGATACCGGAAATGACGTACCGGAAGTTGCCCTTTTTTTTTTTTTTTTTTTTACAGCAGATGAAGACGGAATAAAAACAAACCATTCCTAAATAATAGGCAATGGCTGCACTTGAACCGTTTTCTGCATTGATTATCAATCTTTCTGAGAGTGGAAAACCACACACTGAAATCAGTAATGTTTTGCGTCGCCATGGCGCTCCACATTACTCGGTAATGAGTGTCAGAAGGTTCTGTATGGAGCAAAACTTGCGAAGACACAACAACGAGTTGGACGCTGATTTGGAACGTGCTGTACTTTCTTCAGTTTACCAAGTATGTATCAAAGTTTATGGACAATATACTGCGATAAAATGAGCGAAACTTGTAAATACAAGCTAGCTGACGTTAGCTTTCTCTAGGCATTGTGTATACATGGTGCGTTACAGTAATGGACCAGCAGGGGTCCTCTTGCAGGCTAAAATAAAATAATGAGAAAGTGACAGGCATAATTATTAACAATGTACATTTATCTCGTACCTATTACCTTCACGTACCTATAATACATCCAGAATAAATATGTCATAGTTTTAATTTAGATTTTGGGGTAAACAGCAATTCAAAGTACTTCAAAATGCTAATTTCAGTTTGCTTATCTATAACTTCTATTGAAAATGTTGATTGATTAAACAAAAGTGTGTGTGTGTGTGTGTGTGTATATATGCTTACACACACACACACACACATATATATACCGGTATATATAAACACCTTTTCAGGGAAAAATAGTAACAGCCATCAAACAAATAAATATTAACTTCTTTGTAAAACTGAACATGAAATGTGAATTTTGAATAGAGGTCATAAGCAAACTGAAATAAGCATTTTGAGGTACTTTGACTTTGCTCTTTTATACAAAATCTAAAACTGACATATTTATTCTTGATATATTATAGGTATGTGAAAGTAATAAGTATGGCATAATTGTATATTGTTTATAAATACTGTATGCATCTCATTTTCTCTCATTGTTTTTTGACTGCAGGGGCACTTTCTGTTTCTCTTATTGTAATGCACCATGTATGAGCCACACAAATCTTTAAGAGAGAACTAATGTTGACTGGTTTGACCGCAGTACATCAGATAACATTTTACATTTGTGTGTGTGTTAGACAGGACCATCCTACGGACAGAAATTTATGACGGGATACTTGTCATCTATTGGGATACATGCTGGAGAAACCAGAGTCGGTAGGGTCTTAAGAGAGGTGCACCAGCCTTACCATCAGTTGAGATAACATGTGAGTGAACCTGGCAATTATATATTAAACAGTGTAAAAACTCAAACACTGCTTTTTATAATAGATTTAAAAAAATATGTATCCACTTCACAGGAACAAACACACCCACACCCCACTGAACAGAAGAGGATCTGCAGTGGAAGTGGTCTCCAGCTACAAGTACTTGGGTGTACACTTGAATGATAACATCAGCTGGAGCAACAACACCACCAGCCTGATGAAGAAAGCTCATCAGAGACTCTACTTCCTCAGACGGCTGAGACGAGCTGGTCTGAGCAGCCCAGTCCTCACCTCGTTCTACAGGTGTGCAGTGGAGAGCATCCTGTGCTCCAGCATCAACGTGTGGCATGGAGGCTGCACAGTTGCAGAGAGGAAAGCTCTACAGAGAGTGGTGAAGGCTGCACAGAAGTCTGTTGGAGTCAGTCTCCCCACCATCACAGACATCTACACCTCCAGATGCAGGAAGAGGCCACCTGCATCATGAAGGACCCCACTCACCCAGCACACACATTTTTTGCCCCACTCCCATCAGGACAGAGGTTGAGGAGCATCAAGTGTAGAACCACTAGACTGAGGAACAGCTTCTACCCTGAGGCTGTTAGACTCATGAATGAATAACCAGAATAATCACTGTGAAATATCACATCATGCTGCTGCTGCTGATCTGTTTCATGTTGCTATGTTCATTGTGCACATCTGCTCACACAGCTGCTGTGTGGAGTAATGGTTTTCTATGATATTAGTGCTGCGTGTATTTTTTATTTAGTGTATTTTTAGTTGATGTTTTTCTTAGTTCATATCTTAGATGTTATTACTGTTTTTCTCTTACATTTTATTGTTGGATATAACTGGGACCCTGTGTACATAATCTCGTTTCATCACATGTACCACATGTGATGCAAATGACAATAAAATTCTCTGACTTTGTTATTTCTAAAATCATTTTTTCTCTCAAATAATGGAAAAAACAGACATTAACTAACAAAAATAGCAGCTGGAAATAATTTTTCTCCAGTCATTTTTTATTTGAACGAGATTTAGCCTACCAGAAAGCCTACACTTATCTTTGCAGGAAGTTATTAAAATTTGTAGTTGGCATGGCAGGTTACATGACCAAATCTAGATTCTGTCAGCGATAAAAAAAAAACTGTAGGTTATAACACCCCACACAAGACCAGGTTTATTTTGTTAGTGGAGGGTTTATATTTATGTGGAGGGTTTATATTTATTTATCACCAGGAGTATTAAAATGAGTTATAACCGTGACAAGATAAGTGTGGACTCGTTTCACAGAGAGATGCGCCTTGAACACGGTCTGATCCGCCTCTCGGGTTGCAGTGCGCGCTCCCGACACAGGGGGAACAGATTCTCAGCTGCGTCAAGCTGACACCCCACACACGTCAAAAATTAAAGCAAATACAGTAGTATGAATGGTTAGTGCTCCGTTAGTGCTGGTTTAACGTGGGTGGAGTGTTACGCAGCTCAGATTCTCACTGGGGATTGGGGAACAGAAATTCGCACAGCACCGGGGAGTTTGTTTCCGGTTCCGCCATAAACTCCCGTGTTCAATTAACAAAATAAAAGCTCGTCTTTGGTTTAATCAAAAACCAAAACGTTCCCCTTTTTTTATTTTTAGCAATTCCGTTTTTCTAATTTTGTTTTAAAAACGAAATAATGAAAAAACCGTTTAAAAACCGTTTTTGTAATTTCGTTTTAAAACGAAAAAACCAAATAACCAAAGCTTGTTTGGTTATTTGGTTTTTATTTTGAAACGGAATAACGAAAGAACGAACCATACACGGATTGAGGAATGTCCAACAGACTTGCCTTTCAAAAGCTGCTCTTCATTGCTGTCATCTGTGTGGTTCCATCTGTAAAACACAAACATTCATACAACTTCATCTTTGCATACATTTTGAAAGGTTGGAGCATGTGTCTGCGCATAATTGATGTTGATTTTATTTTGGTTAGAAATGTTATTGTTTGTTCAACAGGGAACAGTTTGTTAACAGAAAGGGCATTTTCTGTATTTAATCAGGATAGAACTCAGATGAATAGAATACACAGGACCACAATGGAAACCAGTCTCTGGGGGCTTTGTGTGATGTTTAGCTTTTAAGCAACATTGTATACCCGTACAAATTGTTAATTTGTGTTGTATAAAGTACCTCAAAGTAATACTTTTGTAAAAGTACAAGTACCTTATCATAAAATTACTTTGGTAAAAGTTAAAGTCTCCTGTAAGAATATTACTGGAGTAAAAGTCCTAAAGTATCTTATTTATTTTGTACTTAAAGTGCGACTAAACCCAAAATTAACTTTTTTTAGCTGATAAACTCCCTAGAATGTGTTTAAAATGTTATCTAGCACTATGGCTGTGTTTATTCTCACATAATTGTGCATATCTGTGTAAATTGGCAATATTTGGCAATATTTGGTCTAAAAATGTGTTTACGGTAGTTCTATGGGTTGAACTGGTGGATTACACCTTAATTTTCTTATTTGTGCAAATGCTCATGTGTGACATGTCTGCTCATGTGTGATGTCACACAGGTGGTTCAAGCAGAGCCAATCCCCTGCAGAGGTGAGAAGTGCATACCTTATATGGAAATGCTGCATTTCACTCCTGACAAGCGGTTTTATTTTTATTTTCATTTTCATTTCTTTAGGCCTTTGGTTTTGGATGGAATGGGTGGAATGGATAAATACATCTACATGTTTATTCTGTTGTTGCTTGGTGTATGTTGTCTAGAGGTTTAATTTGTTTTAGGCTGTTGCAGGTGGAGGCGTGAACAAAAGCACAACTCTACCTCCACCCCTCCTTGTCTCTCGACACGCCCATTTTCAGGGAGATTTTGGAAGGAGTTACCGATCCACAGGGGTTTAGTCGCACTTTAAGTATCAAAAGTAAAATATTTTCCAAAATACATTTATTGGGAGGTGATCTCCCCCCCAAAAAAAATAATAATAATAATATTTTTTTTAAAGGCATGCAGCAGTGATGGATTGTGTACAAACTAATGTGGTGTCAGAATGGTAACTATTTACTCTTCTGATCCAACCACAATTAAATTCACTTTATCCAGATGCAGTTTATCAGGATACAGTAGTATTTTTGGACAATAATGAGCCAGAATGAAGGAGTAACAACTTCCTACATCTTACCTTTTTTCAATGCTGTTGTCTTGAAACTGGTATGTGATTCTGAAAAAAAGAAGAAAAAAAAAGAGAGATGGGGGATTAATATGCTGCATTGAAAAAAGCTGAAACATTGAATAATTGTAGATTTGGATCAAAATCAAGCAAGTTAATTATACTATAATATTGTTATTGTTCATTATGAAATATTAGCCTAACTAAATGTCTAATTATAACTATACCAGGACCAATACAGTCTGAGACTTTACAAAATGCACAACCAAACTTTAATAAATAATAATTTTATTTATAAAGCGCTTTCAAACAAAGTGCTGAACAGTTACAAAAAGATAAGAATCAATATAAAAAGGTTGTAAGAACAAATAAAACATTGAAAAATGATTATATATTACAATTTTTCCTGTTTTGGCATGAGTCACCCAATATGCACGGTTTTGATTTGCTGACTCGCACCACGTGATTCAGTAACAGCACGCGATTGGTCTGTTTTTAAACGGACTAATCGCGCATTGTTACTGAATCACGTTGTGCGAACCCCCCCCCCCATGTACGCTTTTGATTGGTTTACTCGCACAACGTCAGTCAGTAGCAACGCTCGATTGGCCCGTTTGAATTTGCCCGGGTTGACAAAAGATTAAAATAACACTTGAAGTTTCGAAACACAGCGAAATGTTAACGAATAGGTCTGACAACATACACCGAAACTGTACGGTTCAGTTTCTATTTGTAAACGGAGCTAAATTAATAAGTACACGCCAATATTCATGAATTTTTATGTTAGTTGACTTATATTAAACTGCGACATACGTACAAAACAACGTAGGTATTTTTAAATAAACATAGATAAGATTAAATCACCCAACTTACTGCAGAGGTGCTCAGAGTAGCATTCAATTCCAGGGTTCAGTCAGACGCACATGCAAAAAACCAGCAGCTGCAGCATGATGAAATCCGGAAGAGGTAGGGACATACCACTAGTAAAAAAAAAGAAGGGGGTGGACCGCTCCACTTTCTTATAGTATCTTGTTTTCGTGACTACACGTTATGCAAAAACAGTAAGTAATAATATTTACTGACAAGTAAGGTAATGTACTGAGAAAAATTACAACCAATTGTCCTCAACATTTAAGCTTATTTAAAATGTGATAACCCCCGCAAAATGCTCTCACCCAGAGCTGGGAAGGGAGGAGAGGGGGAACAGAGGAGGAGGGGGTGAGGACAAACAGAGTACCTGGACTGGTCGGGATTTCCATTTGTATTAATTAACCCAAATTTGATTTCTTTTAAAGTGAGAGTAAGTAGCTGAATCCCTTTGGATTGGATCCACATTTTAAAATCAAGCCAAAATTGTTGAACTACCCTGTAATCAAAGAAAATATGTTCCAGGTTCTCACTCTCTGTCTCACAAAAACAACTTGCTCTCAATGGAGCCTAGAGGGACTTCAATGAAGCTCCTTATTATGGTTTGATGACCCCACCCCCCAAAGAATGTCATTCAAGTATGCCTCCTTTGTACTATAGCCCACCCAGCAGCCAGCACATATCACCAGCATTTAGCATTACCTGGGATGCATGTACTGTACATAACAAAAGTCAGAGTCAGAGAGTCTTTATTGTCATTCACACCACATGTAGTACATGTGATGAAACGAGATTATGTACACTGCATCCCAGTTACATCCAACAATAAAATATAAAATAAACATTACTAAGCTCTAAGATGTGAACTAAGAAAAACGCCAACTAAAAATACACTAAGCACTAATATATAGAATAACATACTCCAACGAGCAGCACGAACATGAGTTTGCATGAGCAGATGAACACAAAACAGATCAGCAACATGAAACAGATCAGCAGCAACATGAAATAGATCAGCAGCAACATGAACAGATTAGCAACATGAAACAGATCAGCAGCAACATGAAACAGATCAGCAGCAACATGAACAGATCAGCAACATGAAACAGATAAGCAACATGTAACAGATCAGCAGCAACATGAACAGATTAGCAACATGAAACAGATCAGCAACATGTAACAGATCAGCAGCAACATGAAACAGATCAGCAACATGAAACAGATCAGCAGCAACATGAAACATCATGAAACAGATCAGCAGCAACATGAACAGATCAGTAGCAACATGAAACAGATCAGCAGCAACATGAAACAGATCAGCAGCAACATGAAACAGATCAGCAGCAACGTGAAACAGATCAGCAGCAATATGATGTGATGTTTCACAGTGACCATTCTGGTTAGATATTCATGAGTCTAATTAACAGCCTCAGGGTAGAAGCTGTTCCTCAGTCTAGTGGTTGTACACTTAATGCTCCTCAACATCCTTCCTGAGGGGAGTGGGGCAAAAAGTGTGTGTGCTAGGTGAGTGTGGTCCTTCATGATGCAGGTGGCTCTCTTCCTGCATCTGGAGGTGTAAATGTCTGTGATGGTGGGGAGACTGACTCCAACATCTTCTGTGCAGCCTTCACCACTCTCTGCAGAGCTTTTCTTTCTGCAGCTGTGCAGCCTCTATGCCACACATTGATGCTGGAGCACAGGATGCTCTCCACTGCACACCTGTAGAAGGAGGTGAGGACTGAGCTGCTCAGACCAGCTCGTCTCAGCCGCCTGAGGAAATAGAGTCTCTGGTGAACTTTCTTGATCAGGCTTTGCACCAGCTCTCCAGGTGTTCCACCTCCTGCTTGTAGCTGGACTCATCATAGTTTGTGATGCATCCCACCACAGCTGTATCAGCTGCAAACTTTATGACAACCTGGATGGGTATCTGCACAATCATATGTGAGCAGAGTGAACAGGAGAGGGCTCAACACACATCCTTGAGGAGAGCCAGTGCTGAGGGTTATGGTGGAAGAGGAGAAGTTGTGGATCATCACTGACTGAAGTCTGTTAGTTAAGAAGTCAAGGAACCAGTTGCAAATGGAGGGGCTTAGTCCTAGTGTTAGTAATTTGTCCATCAGGGTTTGGGGGATCATGATTTTGAAGGCAGATGTGAAGTCCACAAAGAGCATATGGGTGTATGAGTCCTTCTGTTCCAGGTGGGTGAGAGCAGTGTGGACCACAGAGGAGATGGTATCCTCTGTTGATTGGTTCTCACAGTATGCATACTCGAGGGTCCTTGTTGATGATGGTTGTTTTGATGTGGGTCATGACCAGTTTTTCGAAGCATTTAGTGACTATCGGGTGAGGGCCACTGGCCAACAGTCATTCAGAGCAGTCACTGTAGAGCTTTTTTGGACTGGGATGATTGTGGTGTGGTCTTCAGGCAGACGGGATCTGTCTACAGGGCATGTGTTAAAGATATTGGCCAGCACCTTGCAGAGCTGATCGGAACTTTCAACACTTTCCCAACACCTTTTTTTGGATTATGGTATTTTGACCAAGGGTTAGGATTTCCAACTAAACGCAGTGATAGGACCACCAAACTCACAGATCTTGTTCTCCATAACTCCCTGACCGCAATTTATGAGATTCCTGTCCGTCCTACGTTCTCCCTATGAATTATGGGTATTTGTATTTGGACAAATTGGGGTTAGGATTTCCACCTAAACGCAGTGATAGGACCACCAAACTCACAGATCTTGTTCTCCATAACTCCCTGACCGTAATTTATGAGATTCCTGTCCGTCCTACGTTCTCCCTATGAATTATGGGTATTTGTATTTTAACAAATTGGGGTTAGGATTTCCAACTAAACGCAGTGATAGGACCACCAAACTCACAGATCTTGTTCTCCATAACCCCCTGCACACACACACACATGCACACACATACACACACACACACACACACACACACACACACACAATATGCAAGTGTACAGTTAAATATACATATCCAGACAATATCCTACTCTAGGATTTTTCATGTATGGGTATCTGGAAAATATCCAATACTAGGATTTATTATGGATGGGTATCCAGAAGATATCCAATACTAGGATCTATCACAGATGGGTATGCGTGGGATATCCTGTACTAAGATCTGTTAAAGATGAGATCTCCCCGTATAGCACCAGAAACATATTGGATATGTGGCAGATACGTAAACTTGCATACTGTTGTATCTCCCCAGATATTAGGCCTTTTTGTATGGGTTTAACGGGCCCCGAATGGGTTTTCAGTGGGAACCAGATGGTAATGCCTTAGTCCTAAAGGAACAATTGGGACTTTCTCAACTAAGCAGAAGTGAACAAAATAAGATGAAAAATGTCTTTTGGTCAAGGTTCTTTAAAGCTAATGTGAATTATTGTCAGTATTACTTTTTACCTCTGCTGAGTAAACATTTATTATGTGAATAGAATAGAACTTATTTAACAAAAAACTCAAACATAAAACATGCCCAAAACAAACTACAGTACTGTACAAGAAATGCTCTTTTAAACAAAGAAATTTTAATGTTTTGCATAGTGTTGTTCAACATCTACAAAATTATTCAAGACAGCATTTCTGAAAATAATTTAAATTAGTTTTTACTTTAAAAAAAAGACAAACACACACACCGGTTTGTTAGTTTTATATAGTCCCTCGTTTATCACAGGTGTTTGGGACCATGAGGTGCGCTGGACCATGCATATTGCTGGTGGGAACACGCCCACTAGCGATAAGTGAAAAACAGCAAAGTAGGATAGTTCAAGTTCAGTCAACTTTTGTCATGACACGTACCAGGTTGCAATCACACTCATCACCTGTTACTCCCAAACTCCCTTCTTAAATAAACAATTTAAATTTTAATACTACTATATATACAATATTTTACATAAACAACACATGCTGTATGGATTGTTTATTTAAAATATTGTATACAGTATGTAAATTTAAATTGTTTAGGAGGGAGTTTGGGAGTAACAGTATATATATATATATATATATATATATATATATATATACGGAAAATATCCTATACTAGGATTTTTCATGTATGGGTATCCAGACAATATCCAATACTAGGATCTGTCAGATGCGTATCTGGAAAATATCCAATACTTGGATTTAATATGTATGGATATCCAGAAAATATCCAATATTAGGATCTATCACAGATGTGTATCCGGAAATTATCCAAATGCTAGGATTTTTTATGTATGGGTATCCAGACAATATCCAATACTAGGATCTGTCAGATGTGTATCCGAAAATATCCAAATGCTAGGATTTATTATGTATAGGTATCCAAAAAATATCCTATATGAGGATCTGTCAGATGTGTATCCGGAAAATGTCAAATACTAGGATTTACTATGTATGGGTATCCAGAAAATATCGAACATTAGGATCTATCACAGATGTGTATCCGGAAAGTATCCAAATGCTAGGATTTTTTATGTATGGGTATCCAGACAATATCCAATACTAGGATCTGTCAGATGTGTATCCGGAAATATCCAAATGCTAGGATTTATTATGTATGGGTATCCAGAAAATATCTAATATGAGGATCTGTCAGATATGTATCTGGAAAATGTCAAATACTAGGATTTACTATGTATAGGTATCCAAAAAATATCCAATATTAGGATCTATCACAGATGTGTATCCGGAAAGTATCCAAATGCTAGGATTTTTTAAGTATGGGTATCTAGACAATATCCAATACTAGGATCTGTCAGATGAATATCCGGAAAATATCCATATGCTAGGATTTATTATGTATGGGTATCCAGAAAATATCCTATATGAGGATCTGTCAGATGGGTATCCAGAAAATATCCAACATTAGGATCTATCACAGATGTGTATCCGGAAAATATCCAATGCTAGGATTTATTATGTATGGATATCCAGAAAATATCCTATATGAGGATCTGTCAGATGGGTATCCAAAAAATATCCAACATTAGGATCTATCACAGATGTGTATCCGGAAAATATCCAATGCTAGGATTTATTATGTATGGATATCCAGAAAATATGCAATATGAGGATCTGCCAGATGTGTATCCGGAAAATATACAATACTAGGATTTATTATGTATGGGTATCCAGAAAATATCAAATACTAGGATCTATCACAGATGTGTATCCAGAAAATATCCAATACTAGGATTTATTATGTATGAGTATCCACAAAATATCCAATACTAGGATCTATCACAGATTTGTATCTGGAAAATATCCAATGCTAGGATTTATTATGTTTGGGTATCCAAAAATATCCAATACTAGGATCTATCACAGATACGTATATGGAAAATATCCAATAGTAGGATCTTTCTCATATAGGTATCCAGAAAATATCCAATAGTAGGATCTTTCTCATATAGGTATCCAGAAAATATCCAATACTAGGATATCTCAAGTATGGGTATACATAAAATATTCTATACTAGGATCTATAGCAGATGTGTATCCAGAAAATATCCTATACTTGGATTGATCATGTATGAGTATCCAGAAAATATCCAGTGCTAGGATCTATCACAGATGGGTATACATGGGATATCCTGTACTAGGATCTGTTACAGATGAGAACTCCCCGTATATCACCGGAAACATACTGGATATGTGGCGGATACATAGACTTGCATACTGTTGTATCTCCCCGGATATTAGGCCTTTTAGTGCAGTGTTAGTTGGCCGTACACTAAGGAAGTCATCTGGATGGGGGACGAAACGTTTCTCATTTAAAGAAACTGGTCCAGATGACATGATTTAACCTTTGTTGTTTTTAAATTAATCGTGTTGGTAACTGAAACTAATCCCAATTAATACTCAGCACTAATTGATCACAAGAGATCTGTGTTTAAAAGTTTGCCTTTAACTACTGAAATCAACTGTTAGCAACATATATCACTACTTAAAATATGTTAATTTAATTCTGCTGAAGGAATTATTAGATTATGATGAGGTAGTGTGCTGTGTTGTCATTATTGTATGTTCCCATGCTATGACAAAACTAGTTCTCTGCTTTTAACCCATCACACGTGAGATGCACCCAGGTAGAGCAGTGGGAAGCCATATACCATATTTTCCAGCCTATAAGTCACACCTTTTTGCCTAATTTGCATGCCCTGCAACTTATAGGGCGAAGTGTCATGTTTAGGGATTTTTTCCCATATTTTTAGACCAATTTTCGTTTGAGATATGACCGTTTCCATTCATTCTGACGGAAAAAATGGAGCAGTACCACTTTCGGTCGCTAGGGGCGCAGTACCACTTTCGGCCGCTAGGGTCCACCGACCGTTCCCAGCTCATGTGTCCGACGGCAGCCTCCTCTGGTCAGACTCACTCTGTCGCAGCACGGCCTTCTGCCCTCTGGAGGTATGAACTACTGTTAGCTCTGTGTTTTACTGTTAGCAATGCAAAATAGGTCAAGAACCACCGGACAGATTTTGATGAAACTTACAAAAGGTATTCACTGGATGGACATTTACAACCTATTAGCTGTTTGAGCTAAAATTCGATTTATTTATAATTTATTTTCGCAGTGCGCGCGCACTTCTGGAAGACCGTCAAAGCGAAACAATTTAAATCCAGCTGATTTGAACATTACGTTAATTTTTAAAGGAAAAGTTAAGCTCAGAAACACTTTTGCTATACAGTAATGTCAGCAAACATATATATTTTAAAAGGTGTATATCTTGTTAAATTTTAAAGAAATGAAGCGTATACGCTCGCTGCGTGCACGTTTCACAGCACCGATGTAGCAAAACTATTTTTTTTTATTCAGCTGATTTGACTACGTGCATTTATTAAGGAAAAGTTCAGCTCAGACACATCTTTGCTATAATTTTCAGCAAATAAATAATTGTTTTTAAGTGTTAATCTTGTTAAAGTCCTACCGTGCACGCTCCTGTGGCCATTTCGCAACCAATCCATTTTGGGCAACACACAGGCCCACATTTCCAGGTTGTCACTGCTGACGCATAATAGATGTGATGTACAGTATACGGCGGTGCAACACGTTTATGGTATTTTCCACTTTACTGGACATAATTGTACTGATGCGACTTATAGGGCGATGCAACTTATCGGGCAGAAAGTACGGTAGATGCCCTGGGAGCATAGGGATTTGGTGTCTTGCTCAAGAGCATCATGGAATGTGAACATGGCGGGGAGTTGAGTTTGCAACTTTTTGGTTCCAAGCCGGCTGCACTTCCTCCATCTCAGCCCCCTATGGTCGTAGCTGATAGTAGTGATTTGAAACAGTGTCAACAACTGGATGGATTGTGTGTAAACTGTTAGGAAAATTATCATAGGGTGTAGATCTTCAACCAGTTAAGCTTTGGTCCAAGATGGTCAGCACAGATGATCAACTTTATCTCTCAGGACCATAGCTATACCTCAGTAAATTTGACAGATATTGACCTAAAACCTTGTATGGTAGTGGCTGAGAATCATGCAAGATCACACGTAATAATGCAATAATGTGATAGAGTGCAAAGTTATTTTTTATGTCATCATCTCCAGTTGTAGATGAATAAAATGACTAAAGATGTCATGTCAACATAAGATGATCTTCGTGTAAAACTATGACAGGTGGTAGGTATTCCTTCAAGGAATGCTAGACATTTTATTTATGTATTTATTTATTTATTTTCGGCTCTGTTCAGAGCAGCTTCCTGTTTGATTTATTTTATTTTTTTTACAAATGCCATTATCTGTAAAGCTTAAAGCTATGAAACAAAACATCCAATAACTTTGGTTTTGTGAATTATGGAAACAAAAGCAAAGCATTTCCTATAGATTTTATGTGACAAGTAAGTTTGCAAATGATCAGCAGTGTACATGCATTCTCTTTAAATCAGCACTGAACTGATAATGGTGGGCCGGTTATTTCTGATCTACTAAACCGAGTTCTGCTGCTGCTTCTGGTGTTGTGTGCCTGCGCTGTCTCCAAGGCATTTTTATTATTGAAGAGTTACTTTCATGGAGACAATTAAACCTAATATCATTTTCTAATTAGTGCAATTCCTGCTCCAAACGCAATTTATTAGAAGTGATCCCCAATTATGTAAAGTTAATTTTAGCTACTGAGTGTTATATATATATAATTATAGAGTTAGAATAATTCATCATTAATTATCTCATTTCTACCAAAAAGGTTTGTCATTTAACTAAACAGTAACTGATTGATTTGCATGCACGTATTATTTACTCTGTTACCAAACTATAAGGATGGACGAACCTCAGAGATGACTGCACGGTTTAAGATTTAGACAAAATGCAAATTTTACACTTTTAAAATAAACTCTACCCACCAGTGGAAACTAACTAGGTGTGCTAGCAATGCAAACATTTATGATACAATCAAGTGATTCAGTTAATTATACTTAGTTAGTTATCTAACAATGTTGCACACATTCTGAGATAATGTTTCTTATCGCCTTGCTTTACTCTTCTTTTTATGTTAGCAGTAAGATTATATACTTATAAGACAGCAAATGTTTCCCTACTATTAAACTGAAAAAATACAATAAAACAATTTTCTATGCTTTCTGAAAAAAAACAAAAAACATTTTGAGTATCAGTTAGACTAAGTTATCCATCTGATGTTTATGCTACACCCTGGCTCACCACCAGTAAACGTGTTGTCTTCCTGTTTGCTTTCAGCCTACTTAGATAACGCTGAGCCTTTGCTGTAATTACTTAAAGCTGCTATATGTAACTTTTCTAACAATATATTTTTAACATATTTCTTCACTCTGTCACTAGATTGATGTTAGAGAAGTAATCTCTGAAAAAAACTAAAAAAAAATATTGTCCCCTTGCTTCTCCAGGTGGTAAATAAGCATTTCTAAAAAGAAAAAGTGACCCGCCATTTTCCAGCCAATAAAAACAAAGTTTGTAACCAGCCAATAAAAACCGAGCTTGAATTTGAATCAGCCAATAAAAACAGAGCTTGAATTTGAATTTTAACAGACCACAAGGGGGCAGAGCCATATATGGCTCTGAGGGGGAGGGATCAGAATGCTTTGCTTGTTGAAATTTTTTCTAAGTGCTGCTGTTCTACAGAAACTGCAGACTGAACCTTTAATGTAAAAAATGAACAACAACACACCGGCTGAAATGTGAAGCCAAAGAGAAGTGCATTAAAGTGCAAAGCCATTATTGTCTCCTAGCAGCTGACCAAACATCTCAGGTTAGCCAAAAAGAAAATTGCTGATGTCCATAATGAAGACAACATTAGGAAATAATTAGTTGTCTAACCGTTAATTTATAACTTTTTTCTCCATTCTCCTGTCAAAACATTAGTTCTAGAAAAAAAAGTAAGTTTCACAAAAAATGAGCAAAGGTTTGGTGTGTTTATCCCCCATTTATAATCACAGTTCTGACCAATTGACAGCACAAGTTCTGTGTGTAAAAT
Source organism: Garcialebias charrua (assembly GCA_038048925.1). Taxonomy (NCBI): domain Eukaryota; kingdom Metazoa; phylum Chordata; class Actinopteri; order Cyprinodontiformes; family Rivulidae; genus Garcialebias; species Garcialebias charrua. The sequence continues at coordinate 16,509 of JBBPBX010074869.1, forward strand.
TTTGACATTAACGATTGGAATCAATTCTGTTTGTTAGCAAATTGTTTTGTGAACCACTGGATGGATTTTAAATAAATCTTTAGAAAGTAATACAAGGATGTACATCTGTTACTGATTACTTTGCCATTAAATTTATTACATAATTTATCTAGCAATAGAAAACACAAATATGGCTTTACCCCAGTCCATGTACAGATAGGCTATGGAGCTAAAATCTGCTGTGTTAGTAGCCAATAGTTATTCACATCACATGTTCCAAGAACTGAAAGATCACACAACATATCACTGACAGTGTACCTTTAATTATTCTCAAGGTCAGACCAAAACAATCTGTAAATCTGTCATGCATAAGATGATCTTGGTTTAAAACTCCAGCATGAAAGTTAAAGGTGATACTTGTTTCTTTAAGGAACTGTTCACTTTCTGAAGTTTTTCTGTGCTGCTCATATGGTGGGCTGGAAATTTACCCAGCATGTGCCCCTACTGCAAACTTCTAGGATGTGCTACTTATGATCTTGAACAGAGAAAAATAAGAAATGTTGAGGGAAAAAGAGTAAGTGTTACTTTTTTACCACCACTACCATCAGTTTTAAATCATCATCATCAACTTTATTCGACAGACTCGTGGTCCACAAAAAAACATAACACACACAACACATACCGAAAAAAATTAAAAGAATAAAAATATATATAATAAAAAATAAAATCTTATAAGAGACTTGCGTACCAATGATTCCACAGAGCAGACTGGTATCTTAGCGCACTGACAGAGGGATGTGAAAACGTTACAATAAGACTGTTCATGGAGCTGCACAAACGACGCATAAACTTGTACATCAAATTTCTCATGAGCGCCTGAAACGTTCTGACACGTGCATTACAGAACATTTCACTTGCACTGCTGAACCTTGGTTTCTTAAGTAGAATTCTTAGGGAGTCATTGTAAGCAACCTTAAGCTTCTGCATGCTAGC
>JBBPBX010074870.1:0-17480 GCA_038048925.1 Garcialebias charrua
AGGATCTAGGCCTGGTTTTTTGAGAAGAGGCCTGACCACAGCATGTTTGAAAGCAGATGGCACAAAACCTGAAGATAGACAGCTGTTAATAAATGACAAAACACAAGGACCAATTACATCAAAAGAATGTTTGAATATTTTTGATGGAATGATGTCCAGAGAACAGTTTGTTGGTTTCATCTGCTGAACCACCTTGATGAGGTGAGGCAGTGAAACCAGGTCGAACTGGTCAAAAACAGCAGTGGTTATTGCAGATGCACATGACTGGATGGTGTTGGATGGACTGACAATGTTCTGCCTGATAGAGTCTATTTTGTTGACAAAATAGCTCTGAAAGTCGTCACAGGTAGACTGTGTGGCAGTTTTCAGAACATTGACAGATGGATTGATAACAGACTGGAGTGTGTTGAATAGCGTCTTCGGCCGGTTGGAGCTGGTGGTGATTAAATTGGAGAGGTACTGTGACTTGGCCTGCTTCACAGCATTTTGATAATCACAGAGACAGTCTCTCAGTATTCCCTGGGACACATGAAGCCGGTCGCGCCTCCATTTTCGCTCTGCTTTCCTGCAGCGTTGTCGAAGAGCTCGCGTCGTTTCGTTGAGCCATGGTGATGGTCTGTTTTTTGAAGATGCCTGTTTGAGAGGAGCGATGGAGTCCAAGATCGTTGTGCAGGTGTGATGGAAGGAGGTGATGAAGTCCTCAGGATGTAGAGATGGGTCCAGGCTGACAGCAGAGCAAAAGTCAGTGCTCTTAAAGGCATCAGTGAACTGACTTGGGGTGGATGGGGTGATGGAGCGGCAGAGACGTGCTGGGAGAATAGCCTTCGGTGCAGGAGAGGTGAAAAATTCAAATAATATGGGAAAATGGTCTGAAATACAGGTGTCCAGGATCTCCACAGCAGGTATTTGAAGGCCGTGGGAGATAATTAAATCCAGTGTATGACCCTGACTGTGCGTGGCCCCCGAGACCGACTGCGACAGGTTAAAAGAGTCCAGAAGGTCCTGAAACTCACATCCAAGTTGATTACTTGGGCAGCAGATGTGTGCGTTGAAGTCTCCACAGAAAAGCCAAGAGTCAAACTTTGGCAGCAGGTCAGCCAGTAGTTCTGAAAACTCACTGAGAAAGTTTTTATTGTATTGTGGAGACCGATAAAAGAGGCCACACAGCAGAGGTTTAGCAGATTCCAGCACAAAAAACATGCTTTCAAAACTGTTGTAGTTTTTCTGAGGCAACATGCGGCATTTGAACGCCTCCTCATTGAACACAGCAGCGAGCCCTCCCCCTCTTCCAGCCCCACGCGGTGCGCTCAGATAAGAAAAACCAGGTGGGAGGAGTTCTGAGAAGCAGCTGTGGTCTCCTGTTTTCTGCCAGGTTTCAGTAATCAGAAACAGATCCAGACGATGAGTTGAGATCAAATCACTTAATATAAAAGTTTTATTTGTGATCGATCTGGCGTTAAACAGTGCTGCACGGGTTGGAACGCAGCCAGTTACGTCACTCTCAGCTCGAGCGAGCGGGCGGAGGTTCTGTTTAACGCAGCCTCGCTTCACAGTCCTCACCGGGGGACAAGATGGATACTGATCGCTGGCGTCATGATTGATAGCAACAAGGCATCTGTGGCGACGAGCGAAGGAACGACGGACATCAAAGACGAAAATAAATGACTGAAGTGTAATTAATAAGTAAGGTAAACAGATGTTACTAAATCAATAAAACTCTTAATTTTCTATGCTATAGCAATGAAGTGAGCCAAATTACAAATATAAAGTTTAAACACATATACACACACACACACGTTTGTTTCTTGACCCCGTGGTTAGGGTTGGGTGTTACCTCGTCCATTTGCTTGATGTTTGCTCCTCCTGCCCTACTGAACATGGCGTCGAACCTATACCGGCATGTAAACAGGAGACTCCGTGCCTTTTTTACGATCGGTGTGAAAAACCCTCGCCCAACTCAGTCCTCACTCAGTTTACGCGTTCCCGGGGATGGCTGGCCATAAATCACATCCCAAACCAATTACGAATGAGGGCGAGTGTATTATTAAGCCCTCCGAGTAAGAAGACCTCGCTGAGCCTTCCACTTGAGCAGCATGTGCAGCACCAAATAGTGGTCGACATGGAGCATGGCACGTTAAATTTAAGTTCCGCATATCTTTTGAACACATATTTACAAAACACATCACCAACAAATATAATTGCACAAAGGCTATATTTGTTCAGTTATATTCATACTTTATTAAAGACACTGAACCATGGTCCACTCATTTATATAAAAAAATAGATATCCGCGCCATGGCGCGAACCGGAATTGACTCAACACGACATCTTTCATGATTAAAATGAAAGTTAATGACTACACAAAACATATTTTACACATCTAAAACATATATCGATGTCTCTACAAACTATTTTATTTTGTTATTTCGTTTTTATCTTATTATCTGTCCCAGATGATAGTGATGTGGCGGCGCCACAGCACCCTCTACTGACCAGTCAATACTGGTTCAGTTGCATGAAAAATGATGAAAAACGATCTTTGTTGAAGTTTCACAAACCAGAAAAAGAAATCACAAAGCTCCAACTTAGTTTTAATTATTTTTCTATTAGTGTAGAATAATGTACTCCAGGTTTGAAGAGTCCTGATGTTGTAGGTTCTGAGCTAGAGCAGATTAAACACGCTCAAGTGAGTGAAAAATAAGTTTATGTAAGCACCCTTTAGTCTTTTCACGAATCTGATTGTTGCCATACAGAAATGAAAGAACTGTAAGTTCTATACCCAACTTAGTTTATTTGGCTGAAGGTTGTTAGAGGATCCATTATCCGTAATGACGTTTCTACATTTGTCATATGTTTCTTTACATCGTTCAAGGAACAACGCAGTAGTCATGATGTCCTTATGTGAAATCCCCCTTCTTCTTCTGCTGTTAAATATTGTTGGACGGGAAACACGACACACTGCGACTGCTGTAACACATGTAAGTTTTAACGATTTAATGCAGGCTTTGGTTTTATATTTATTAGAGTTGTAGTTTTGTCATGGTCCACACTGTCCGTGATTTCTTCTACACATTTTGAAGTTGTCGAAAATGTCCACAGAGAAGAGTTTTCTCCTAAGCTACGCTAGTAGCTTAAATAGTTTAGGTAAGCTAAATTAGCTAGTAATACCTACGTTGTCATTCCTATTTTTATTTTTAAATGTATGTTTTTCCTGTATATACATGCATACACTAAAGGGTGCTGCATTTTTCTCCTTCGTTTTTGCATTCGTTTATGTAATTTATTGTTATATCTTCTGTGTGAATGTCTTTGCTGTCGACGCCTAGACGTGAATTTTCCACCATTTCTTAATTATTTTTTCACCCTTGTAATTACGCAGATATGACTAATGGAAGGGACATACGTGTCCGAGTTGACCAACCGATTTCATTCTGCCATAGCAGCAACGTTACGGGACAGCCAACAACAGTCAAATCAACAAGAGAGTCTTGTCGAAAGGCAAGTTAATGTTTTAGTACAGACTTTGAATAACTGTTAAGTAAAAAGTCATGTGTACTTTTTTCAAAGTTAACTACTATTAACACTATTTGGGATTTGGCTAGATTGATAGGGTGAACAGATTATTCAAAATAAATATGTGTATATTTTTAAATTTATATATATTATATATATGTATTACATATATTACATTATATATGTATATATAAATATCTATGTATATATAAATACATTAACAGCATAAAAATTGAAAATATCTAAATGTTACAAAGATGAAATGAAGACACTAACACAGCTTCACGTTTTTAATATGTTAAACGTCACAATGTGTCTTTATTGTGTCATCATTAATTTTTCCTAAGATAAATTAATTAAAAATAATCTAATAGTAATGTAATATAGTAGTTAGTAGAGTACAAAAACTGTGTTGGGATAAACTAAGTGGGTCGGTCATACATATATGGAGGGTTTGATGGCGGCATATTCCTGTTTGGTACTGTAATGTGAAGTTAGTGTATTGAAGTTACCTCCTGTAATTATTTTTTAAATTATGTATTTATTTAGTTATTTACTTTTGTATGTGTGTATTTGTATGTTGTCTAGGCTGAGGATGTTCAGGCGACACCCCCGCCCCAATAGAGGCTCAAGACAAAGACCCATGATGAGAATTGCGACTTTTAGAGTTGGTCTCCTCTTACACCCAGGCATGGTGACTTTTCATCCTCAGAAAGGTTTGTAATGTTTGGTGGAAAACATTTAGAAGTCATTGATGTGAAGACCACATGAAAGGTTAATTCTCCCAGTAATATCATGTTTTACAGCCGAGGCACTGAGAAAGATGAAGGTGCCTCTGTCCTTAACTGCGGAGGAATTCTGTGAAGCCTTACGACGCGAATTTCCAATCATTGGAACGACTGACCAGCTCTGTGAGGTGCTGGCTGACATCTTCACCACCTCACTTGCACTGGAGTCAGTTCCCACCTGCCTGAAGACCGCCACCATCATCCCAGTCCCAAAAAGCTCCACAGTGACTGGTCTGAATGACTATAGACCGGTGGCTCTCACCCCGATAGTCGCTAAATGTTTTGAGAAACTGGTCATGTCCCACATCAAGACAGCCGTCAACATCAACGAGGACCCTCATCAATATGCATACCGTGAGAACCGATCAACAGAGGACGCCATCTCCTCCGTGGTCCACACTGCTCTCACCCACCTGGATCAGAAGGACTCATACGTGCGTCTGCTCTTTGTGGACTTCACATCTGCCTTCAACACCATGATCCCCCAAACTCTGATAGACAAACTATCCACACTTGGACTAAGCCCCTCTATTTGTAACTGGGTCTTAGACTTCTTAACAGACAGACCACAGTCCGTGAAGATCCACAACTTCTCCTCCTCCACCATCACCCTCAGCACTGGCTCTCCTCAGGGATGTGTGCTGAGCCCTCTTCTGTTCACTCTGCTCACATATGATTGTACAGCCACACATCCAGGCTGTCATATTGTTAAGTTTGCAGATGATACAGCTGTGGTGGGATGCATCACAGATAATGATGAATCCAGCTACAGACAGGAGGTGGAACATCTGGAGAGCTGGTGCAAAGAGAACAACCTTCACATGAATGTGAAGAAGACGAAGGAGATGATTGTGGACTTCAGAAGGAACAAACACACCCACACCCCACTGTATATAGGTGGATCTGCGGTGGAGGTGGTCTCCAGCTACAAATACCTGGGTGTACACATGAATGATAACCTCAGCTGGAGCAATAACACCACCAGCCTGATCAAGAAAGGTCATCAGAGACTCTACTTCCTCAGACGGCTGAGACGAGCCGGTCTGAGAAGCTCAGTCCTCACCTCGTTCTACAGGTGTGCAGTGGAGAGCGTCCTGTGCTCCAGCATCAACGTGTGGCATGGAGGCTGCACAGTTGCAGAGAGAAAAGCTCTACAGAGAGTGGTGAAGGCTGCACAGAAGTCTGTGGGAGTCAGTCTCCCCACCATCACAGACATTTACACCTCCAGATGCAGAAAAAGAGCCACCTGCATCATGAAAGACCTCACTCACCCAGCACACTCACTCTTTGCACCACTCCCCTCGGGACGGAGGTTGAGGAGCATCAAATGTAGAACCACTAGACTGAGGAACAGCTTCTACCCTGAGGCTGTCAGACTCATGAATAAATAAATAATAAGAATAAACACTGCAAAATGTCACATCATGCTGATACTGATCTGTTTCTTGTTGCTGCGTTCATCTGTGACCATCTGCTCATGTTCGTGCTGCTGTTTATAATGATGTTTTTCTACTACATTAGGGCTTAGTGTATTACTAGCTGATGTGATGTCTCTCTTAGTTAATCCTAGATGTTATTATTGTTTTTCTCTTGCATTTGTTGTTGGATGTAACTGGGACCCTGTGTACATAATCTCGTTTTCAACACATGTACTACATGCGGTGCAAATGACAATAAATTCTCTCTGACTCTCTGACTCTGACTCTGACTGATTTAGTTTGGCCAGGGTTGACGGACAAAGGAGAATTCACGTCCTACGTGTCTCTCCAATGACACCAGCTCTGATCAAGTCGAGCAGTGAGCTGAACAGATCAGCGTTATACTGTTTATTCTCCCAAAGGTAATGTTGTCAGGCTCCCTTAAAGGGACCCACGATTATTTATAACATTAGACTTTATTTGATTCACATGTATTTAAAAGGTAATCTGAAGGTTAATCTTGGACAATATCTGACTATTTAAATTAAACCAGAGACCATTGACAGAGAGGATAATGTGGAGCTCATTTTGCTCGCTCATTGCCTCAGACCAATGAACTATACACATCTTAATTTACTCAGCATGCTTTGAGAGTTAATTACATGTCTCCATCTGTGTCATATCTTTATCTTTACTCAATAGGGACAATGCATATAGAAACCTAGAAAAGATCAAGTCTGTAATTGATGCATTGCACAAAGAGTATATAGTGATAGCTAATTTGCAACTCCTGTCCCAGGTTGGGCTGTTATACACAAATAAAATACGTACAGTTTATGCATCCATATACACCAAAAATACATAAGCATGTCTGTCAACAAATTCATGAAATCAATCAATACAACGTGCAAATACATGCAATCAAAATTAACAAAACAAAAGAACATCCAAAATCTAAAATTACCCAAAAGTTAAAATTCAGAAAGAAACAATTCTAAAAACCTTAGAGCCTCCAAAATTAACCATACACATACCGACGTAACTCTCCATCCTCTCACATTAACCAATACATGCTTAAAATTATCACAACAACACTAACTCACCAACATATACAGTCCTACACAGACTGTTCTCATCATTAAATATAAATATAAAAATTTTCACATCTTTGGTATACATTTTTAAAGTTTTAGTTTTACAATTATAAAAAGTAAACAGCCTACTGTGTTTTTACAGTCTTTATTTTACATTTTTAAACAAATGTTTATGAAATGAAGTCTAATGTTGTAAAAAAAATTGTATCCTTTCAAAAGTAATGGTTGTCATAGTCCGTATTTTTTATGCCTTAGTTTACACAGTGTTGTAGTGTTTTCCCTGTGTTCTCTGCTCAGCTGCCCCGCCTACACACACCTGCTTCCCCTTGTGTTTCTCCCAGGTGTTCCTTGTTTGTAATCATGAGTATTCTGTGTCCTGTGTTCAGTCTGTGTGGGATCATTGCATTGTCAACCCTGCCATGCTCTATGTCCATGTCCCCTCTTCAACCAAGTGAGTTTTGTGTTGTAACGGTAATGCACACCATAAGTTGTTTGCCAACCGCCAATAAAATATAAGAAGAAGAAGAAGAAGAAGAATTTTGTGTTGCATGTACAGGCTTTTGCGTTTATCATCAAAGGCCTTGTGTTATTGATTTTTGAACTTGCCTGCGGCCTGGAGTTTCTCATTAACTAACCCTGACAATGGTGATGTGTATAAAAATATTAAGAAAAAGGTGATATCACCTACTGCCAAAAGGACTCTGTATATATTTTTAAATATGTTGTTGCTTATGTGGTCTTCTACTCCTGACAGGAAAATCTTGGAATTCAGGGAGGTAATCAGCTTGAACAGCACCAGGTAAAGACGTGGTTTTGTTGCAGCCACTATGTGCCATATATGTTATTAGCTGGAGTGATTTTAAAGCTATGCATGTAAAAGCGAGAAGGGAGTCTCTGCAGAACATGTCCTGTGGGCTGAGACAGCCCAAAGAATGATATGCGAAGGTTTCAATGTGGGTGTAGACGGCACAAGAGACATTTGAAGAAGACATGTTGTTTCTTCATTTCCTGCCCTACTTTACCAAGCCCCCCCCCCCCCTAAAACACTACCGTCAATCCAACCAATCACGTCTCTTGGACTTTCTCTGCACACATCAAGACCTCCTCCAATCATGATTTGGACCATCTCCGCCCATGGGACATGTACTGCAGAGACCCCTACTTGGTGGAAGCTGTTTTATCTAGGAACAAATAATATTGCATCAGTATTATATAGCACTTTTAAGGACAGTCAAAAAGGCTTCATATGATGCTTTCGCACATGATGCTTTGTTTAAATACATTGTAGCCTGCATCTGCCCTATGGCAGCATACTTTTTTATCTGTCGAGCTGCCTGCAATATCCGACAGAGTAAAAGTGAAATTGAGTCCGAATATATTTTGATAAGTGGCTTTTACTCTTACTTCTTAAATTAGGATTGAATTTGAGAATATTAATTCTGAAATTACACAGAAGAAGTTTGATAAGTACATTTGCTTGAACATAAGTGTTGTTAATATGGCTGCAACAAACAATTATTTTTATAGTCGATTAATTAACGATAATTTCTTTCGATTAGTCGACTAATCGGAGCATACGATAATTTAAAATGAAACGTACAGCTTATTGCACATGAATGCAGCTGCTTTTATGTAACCATCATCAGATTTTAGCTATATGATTACTAAAAACAATTGTTGTGGAAGGCAAGTTCTGCCGTGCAGATATTGCATTGCACAGGTTTCTCTTTCATTTTATTAAAATGATCCCACACTTTGAGCTACGTAACCAGGTAGCCATAATAATAATAATAATGAATTCAATTTATAACGCACTTTTCATTAATGAAAATCTCAAAGTGCTACAAGGAGCAACAGAATTAAATGTCAATAAAACAAATAATAAAACAATTAAAATCAATAACAATATCAGCTAAGATCAAAAGTAGAATCATGAGGAGGTAGAGTATGCTTGGTCGAAAAGAAAGGTCTTCAAGCCGCTCTTAAAGTCAACCACAGACTGTGGGGCTCTTAGACAGTCAGGAAGAGAGTTCCACAGGCGGGGGGCAGCCACACTGAAAGCCCGGTCTCCCATGGTCCTTAATTTGGTTCTCGGAATGTGAAGGAGATTGCTGTTCTGTGACCGCAGCGAGCGGGTGGATGAGTATGGAATAAGAATATCCTTCAGATAATCTGGTGAAGTTCCGTGTAAGCATTGATGTGTAATGAGAGCAGTTTTGTACTGAATTCTGTAGGCGACAGGAAGCCAATGAAGGTTATGGAGAATGGGCGTAATATGTTCAAATTTACGAACTCTCAACAAGATCCTTGCTGCACTGTTTTGAATATATTGAAGTTTCTGAAGGTTTTTGCCAGGGATTCCAATAAACAGGGAGTTGCAGTAGTCGAGCCTGGAGGAGACAAAAGCATGGACGAGCTTCTCAGCATCGGAAAAAGTTAGGGATGGGCGAAGTCTGGAGATGTTTCGAAGATGGAAGAAGCAAGTTTTAAACAGATGCTTAATGTGATTTTCAAATGTAAGATTGGAGTCCATTTTTATTCCAAGATTAGTAACAGAGGTGGAGAGGGGGATGTCTTGTCCAGAAAAGGAAAGTGTTGTTATAGGAGATGTTTGTACCTGGTGAGGGGTGCCAATCAGTATGGCCTCAGTCTTGGAGCAGTTTAATTGAAGAAAGTTCTGATTCATCCATGCCCTAATTGCCTCCAGGCAGGCAGAGAGGGCAGTGAGTGAAGATGGAGATGACAAGGTGGAAGATGAGGATGCTCCAGTCCTGATGTAAAGCTGTGTATCGTCGGCATAACAGTGAAAAGAAATGTTGAACTGATTAATAATTTGACCTAAAGGCAGCATGTAAAGGGAAAACAGCAGGGGCCCCAGAACCGACCCCTGAGGGACACCACAGGAGACACAAACTGTCTGGGACGTGGCGTTGCCAAGACTAACACATTCCAGCCTATTGGAGAGGAAAGATTTGAACCAGTCCAGGACTGTGTCGCAGAGACCGACCTCCACATGAAGACGGTGGAGGAGGATACTATGGTCCACAGTGTCGAAGGCTGCAGTGAGGTCAAGGAGGACAAGGATGGAGGGAGAGCCAGTGTCAGCAGCCAAGAGGACATCATTGGTAACCCTCAGCAATGCAGTCTCTGTACTGTGAGCTGCCCTGAATCCAGACTGGAACTTCTCATACAGAGAGTGTTGTTGTAGGTGATCCTGCAGCTGAGCAGCAACAGCTTTTTCCAGCACTTTAGACAGAAAAGGGAGGTGTGAAATTGGGCGGTAATTAGAAAAAATGTCGGGATCCAAATTAGATTTTTTCAGAAGAGGCCTAATGATGGCGGTTTTTAGAGGCAGTGGAACATGACCAGATTGTAGAGACTGATTTATTATTTGAGTGATAAGTGGGCCTATTGCAGAATGATTGGTTTTTATGAGAGACGAGGGGAAAGGATCCAGGGCACAGGATGAAGGCTTCATTTTCTTGATGATGGCCTCCACCTCACTCTGAACAACTTCGTCAAAGCTGTTTAGGGTCCCAGAATGCAGACGGGTGGGTGGCACACTGAGAACGGGGAGGTTGTGGAGCTGAGATCTGATAGTGTCAACTTTGGTTTTAAAAGATGAAAGAAACAGGTCGCATTTTTGAGCAGAGTCCTCAAGAGTTTGCTTAATGGGATTAAGCAGACGAGTGATTGTGGAGAAGAGCTGTTTAGAGTTTCCAGGGCAGGTGTTGATGATGTTAGAATAATATTTGGAGCGTGCTTCTTTAAGAGAATAGGCGTATGCTTTCTGATGTTCTTTATATGCCTGCTTATGCACAGACAGACCAGATGATTTTACACGTCTCTCAATAGCACGGCCAGTTGCCTTCATCTTGCGCAGCTCATCAGTGTACCAAGGGGCTGAGCGCGAGAAAGACACCAGTCTTGTCTTTAAGGGGGCGTGTAGGTCCAGGAGCTCCCGAAGAGATTGGTTGTAGTAATCCACAGAGTCATCTGCAGATGAATGATTGACAGCGGTCAGGGTGTGAAGATCGGCAGACAGAACATCAAGGGAAATGTTTTTAAGGTCACGGAACTGGATGGGTCGTTTTGGGTTTGAAGCAGGCGAAGATGAAGGCACTTCCAGGGAGATGACCCTGTGATCTGAGACACCCAGGTCATATACAGATAAGTTATTGATGAGTACAGTGTCTGTAATCACCAAATCCAGAGTATGCCCCCTGCTGTGCGTAGGGGCGTCAACATGTTGAGTGAGATTAAGAGAGTCCAGAAGAGACTTAAAATCTGTTGCCAGAGGTGAAGAAGAATTGTCCACGTGGATATTTAAGTCGCCAAGAAAAATAGTCTTCACAGGGGAGGTGCAGAAAAAAGTGAGGAGGTCATGCATCTCTGAGTTAAATGAAACATGCGGTTTGGGAGGTCTATAAATTAATATAACATTCATCAGGAGTGGGGCTTTGAAGCTGAAAGCCAGACATTCAAAAGAGGAAAAGTCCTGAGAAGACAGATGAGACAATTTTAAATTACTGCGGTAGATTACAGCCAGACCACCACCGCGGCCAGTGCTGCGGGCTCTCTGCAGATAACTGTATCCAGAGGGACACGCCTCATTCAGAGAACTGAACACATTTGGTTGGTGCCACGTCTCTGTAAGACACATGAGGTCCAAGTTCTTCTCCAGAATGTGATCATGAATTAAACATGACTTGTTGGAAAGTGACTGCACATTGAAAAGTTCTAATTTAATACCAGTTGGAATAGGAGCTTTTTGAACCGGTTTAAGCAGACTGAAATCCACTCCACGTTTTCCTCGCCACTTCGTGCGCAGAGGACTACAAAGGCCTACAGACGCAGCGTTCTGATGACGCCATCGAGGTGCGACACGTCTTTCAGCCCAGACAGCACTAATCGAATCCGAGTTCGCTTGAGAATAAACGGTTTTCCTTCGAGAGCTTCTATGGATGTAACGAGGTCTACGCAGAAGTCCCAGTTGTTTGATGGTGGAAATAGAAAGAGGAATGGAGCAGTTGTTAAGTTCAAACAACTGCGAAGCGGAATACGTCAACATCCACGAGCCGGTGGAGGCTAGCACAGAGCTAGCCGCTAGCAGCAGGCCCACGGCTCCGAGAAAGATATACAAGAAGCAGAGAGAGGTAACTCGAACGAGCATTACCTTGAAGGAGTACAGGAGAGAGTCCAGAACAGTCCAGAGGACACAGGAAGTTGAGAGAGGCAGCAGGTAAGCGAACAATAAGTGCAGCTACGTGGTTCTCGAAGCTAAATTCGTGTTGAAGCTAGCGGGAGCTAGCAGCCCCTACTATTAAAATTCCGGTTAGACTAGGAAAGTTTTCTATCTAATGAATCAAGCAAACAAGTCAAATCTTGGCTTCGCCACGATCTCCCATCCTGAGCAAGCACAATGGCATCAGTGGAAAGGAAAAACTCCCTTTTAGAAGGAAGAAACCTCTAGCAGACCCAGGCTCAGGACAAGCGGTCATCTGCTTTGACCGGCAACTTATAATGTTTGCAGATCCACAACGCAGTCAGAAAAGACAGTTGCTCTAAAACTAACTAACTAAAACACAAAACTTAATCACAGAAAGGTAGAAATGTCCGCGTCCGTTCACACAGGTGCTGTACACAGGCTTAACGCCTGCCGCACTCTGCGTTCAAGAAAGGTAGAAAGGTTCAAAGAAAGGTAGAAATGTCCGCGTCCACTTGTACAGGTGCTGTACACAGGCATGATACCAATGTTGTCTGTATAGGTCTTGTGACGTCCACGGCCAACCTGGTTACCACAACAGCACGTATGTCAAGGACAGAAAGCCAGATGTGGCAGTGGAAGCATTGAAAGCAATTTTAAGAGAAAAAATAATGAACAACAATAAATAAAAAATAAGAAAAAGAAAAACTATTAAACGATTATTAAAATTAATCGGCGACTATGTCAATAATCGATTAGTCGTCTACTAATCGTTGCAACCCTAGTTGTGAATTTGTTTTCATGTTAAAATAAACGGGAATGCTATCCATGCACAGTTGACTTAGGTAAAGAATCAATATTGATGTAGTACTACTACTACTACTACTACTACTACTACTACTAATGTGCTAGTTGAATTTATATTTTACAAATTTATGTTATTTGCAAGAAAGTTAAAAGAGCATATTTTAGATTGTATACATATGTATGTATAATTTACACTGTTGACATTTAAAGAGGGAAAAACATTGTAATCCTTACAAGATTGTTCATTTTCTTATTAGGACAACCAGGTTCACAACGAGGAACATTGTGACCTGAACCCTACAGCCAGTCACCAGCCAGGTGACTTGGATGAATCCATCAGTGACAATGAGTAAGTGTCAGGGATATGATTATAAGGTGAACAATTAGGGATGCAAACTATTAATCAACTTACGCTTAATTGTTGAATAATTGTTTATTTTGTTAAAATTTCTTCCTTTCGATTAATTGTAAACATACATTTAAATATTGTGTTAGTGTAGTTTGGTCGTCAATTGGAGAAGATGCTACAAAATAAACACGTCAGAAAACAAACCCAACAGAGGAGTGTATAAAAAAATAGTCATTAGCAATATTAGCCAGTTTTTTTCAAATCACTTTAGTAAATGTTTAATGTTAGCATTTAGCAAACATCACATTCTGGTTTCCTTTATAAAAATCAACAATAGAAAATGACTGCTACCGGTCCGCAGAAACACAGTTAGACACGCCCCACTCCCCCGATTTAAATCCAGTATGTAAAATAATCAGCTTCTTATGATTACATCAAGATGCAGCCATTACAGCCCCTGAAAAATTTCATTTGGTGGAATAATTCGAAAAATCTCTCAAAAGATTGAAGGGTTTGTCACAAGAAGCTGAGGGTGCCCCTGCTCTTAGCCTGGCCTTACAGGCTTCTAGAGCAGAGATTCGTCTCTGGGGTTATCATTAATCATGCCATCGTCCGCAAATCTTATGTAGTGTTATTTGCAACAGAACAGTAATAATGGATTACACCAAACTCCTCTGAAAAATACCAGAGTCTGTACCGGACCATGTAGCAGTATGACGGTTAAAACAAGAAAGCAGAAGAACAGACATTGGCAAGCTAATGTTAGCATGTTCATGAAGAGTGTAACCCCATGTAATAGAACAAAAATGCAACAAAAAATGTTAGTCACTACAAATAATTAACATGAATTTAATTTCTGTGACTAGTGAACTGATCAAGTGAACATACTGTAGCGTTATAGTTTGAGTACATTTTTAGCTTAACATGGTACACTGTGTTTAAGTTATAGTTTTCCATCTTTCTGTTCAGCGTGGATTACGTGTTTCATAGCTGATCTTTTTTTTAAAACTTGCAACCTAATGCATTCCTATTTTGTTAAATTTTATAAATATACAATACAAAACTCTTATTTATAAAGCATTTCAAAATAACACTGTTGGCAGAAGTACTTTACATTTTTAAAAATGCATAAAACATATTAAATCAATAAGTAGGTAAAATGAGCCCATTTCTAATATTTACTAATTTAATAAAGTGTGAGAAATCCAGTTTTCTGTTTATTAAGTTGGTGTTCAATACAGCTGGAACAATAAATTAAAATATAATTCTGTATTTTTCTTTTAAGTTGGCATGTAAAAGAACAACCACTCATGTTGGAAAAGAACCCTTTATTCAGGAGAAATGCCATATTTTTTAAGAAAATGGCCTCTTAACAAAGAATTGTTAGTTGATTGATAAGATCAATCAACTAACGATTAATTTATGAATCTAACTTACATCCCTATCACCAATCGCAGATAACTCAGCTGTATTAATTAGACACTGAATTAATCAAACTTTATCTGTACTCCTACATATAATTAGGCCAGATCTGGAAACACTCATGCGTGCCCTCACCAGCCAACTGCAACCAGAAGAGCATCCCTCCAACATGATAAATGTTTGCAAAGACAACATATTGGATGGTGCTGTGAGAGCATTCGCAAGAAGAACATTCAGACCTGAGGCCAAAATGAGCATCATCTTTTTAGATAACTGTGACCAAGCTGAGGGATCCGTGGATGAAGGTGGGCCCTCCAGAGAGTTTTTTAAGCTACTTTTGGTAGCTCTGAAAGACAGTTCTTTATTTTATGGAAAGGAACACAAAGACCTGAACTTGGACAGCCATGGTTTGTACATGCATCATTACACACACTGACAAGTTAATTTAATTTATCTCTTGGTTGTACGTCTTAAAAGAAAAGTGACTATTTGTATTATGTGTGTTCAGCTGTCGAGAAGAAGCGTTACCGAACCTTTGGAGTCATGGTTGCTGTGGCACCGATTCATGGTGGTGTGTCACCTAGATTTTTCACAGAGAGGCTGTACAGTAAGTTGTGTGGTCTTCCAGTTCCACTGCCTTCCCTGGAAGACATTGGTGATCCATCTTTGGTGGAGAAACTGAAAAAGGTGCATTTAAATTTTTACTTGCATTCATAGCATTGTTGGTAACCATTAAGCTGAAGTTCAAGAAAAAGCAGTCGGTACTATTTTTGTTTTCCTTATGTTAAAGATAAAGGAGGCCCTTGATCTGCCATCAGCTAGAGATGCAATTTCAGATGCTGCTGACAGCCTGTTTGCTGGGGTGCTTCAGGCACATTACATCTTTGGAGGGACGTGACGAAGTCCTACAGTCTGCTATAAACTTTTATGTTGATGGTAGAACCAAAGAAGCACTTGAACAGTAAGTTCCCTTTTTGCTTTAACTGTATTTGTACACACTCAAGAGTATTCTTTCATCAGGTTCACATTGCCCGACAACCTGAGATCTTTGATTTGTTATAACAAACATTTTAATGGTCAAAATCATTTAAAATCTACTTTTTTTAATGATTCTGTGGCAGTTAAATATTTTCATACTATCTACAAAGTTGTGGTTTCATGTCATTAATAATAATCCATCTGTTAAAAAAATTGTTGAATAATCCTCTTTCGCTCACTGGATCTGCGTCAAATCCTAAAAACGAATAAAATCCTTTATAGTGAACCTGCAGCTTAATATGTTTTCAACCAATAGCAAAGTTGCTGTTCGGTGTTGTCCTAAATAGGCTATTCCATCGGTCTTAAAAATTATTGCAATAAGCGTTAATATTTTCAGATGACCCTTTTAAAAGTAATATAATGATAAAAGCGTAATAATGTAAGCACATCCCCTCAAAGATCATTAAACTTTAATTTATTAAGGAATGTTTAATAAAATGGACTGTTAGTCTCTAACAAATAATGCACTTTATTAAAAATGCAAAGAACAACAAAATGTAATTTAAACACCATGCACAACTGAGACAGTAAATAAACAATATTAAAGAGCAGCATGTCTTTAGAGATGAAGCAAACATCACAGCCTGGTGAGGACCTACTGTTTCTTATGGGGACATAAGCCCAGCTCACATCCTGAGTAAAGTTTAGGCTAGGTTTAGGGTCAAATCGGTAAATGAAAATTATGGTCCTAATTGTTTTTTTTAATTGATTTATTGACTATCGCGACAGGCGTAGTAGACTGGTAAATCGAGAGCTTCGCCTCTGGCTTCACCACAGCAGACCGGTGCAGGACCCGCATCACTGCAGATGCAGCAACAAGCCGCCTGTTGATCTCCCGCTCCATTCTTCCCTCATTTGTGAACAAAACCCAGACATATTTCAGCCATCTTTAAGCACAACACGTAATTATGTTCTCATTAGAACTGTTGCTGAAGGATCTGGTCACATGATATGGAGGGCACTCAATCAATGTGAGAGCTTGGCACAAATGCAGAGATTATGCGTTTCCTTACATTGTTTTTCCTGCTATGTACTTATTTTTATAGATTTGCTGATGGACTGAACACCTTTGGTCTCCTTGACCTTGTTCGAAGACACGCCAGTGTTTTCAGGGAAGTATTCACTTCCTTGCCAAGACCACTGATGGCAGAAGACCTGAAGAGACTCTTTGAGCCAGAACAAGCAACACCTGGAAGCAACCAATGGCGTGTTGAAAAGAGAATTGAAGGATTCTGGAAAGATTTCCTGGTTGAAGTGGAAGGTAGTTTTAAAGGATTCATACAAAATTCAACGTGTAATATTCCTACAAACTCAATAACCATTTCTTTTGTTGAATTTACAGAAGGGGAACATCCAATAACACTCGAGAACATTTTGGTTTTTGCATCGGGCGCAGAAAAAATACCACTTCTTGGCTTCTCTACACAGCCAGTCCTAGCTTTCAACCATGACCAGGGCAGATTGTTTCCTGAGGCAAACACCTGCCTGGTTACTCTAAAGCTTCCTGTCCACAACACTTATGAAGACTTTACCAAGTTCATGGTGGAAGGGATCATTCAGGCTCCCACTTTTGGTGTTGCCTAGTTTGTTTTATATAGATGTGCTGGGAGTGTTAAAAGGATCGGCGATTATTTGTGACACTAGTTTTTTTTTTTGTAAACATTTATTTTAACTGTAAAATGACTGTAAAAATACTGTAGGCTCTTTAGTTTTTATAATTTTTAAACTAAAAGTAAAGTGAGAAAATACACGGACGGGGCCATTTTATTTACACGCAAACATAAGGTGTAAATTATGATGTGACTAGGTTATTGGTATATATACATATTTATATATATATATATT
>JBBPBX010074871.1:5153-17479 GCA_038048925.1 Garcialebias charrua
ATAGTGTGGGACACCCTGGACAGGTCTCCAGTCCATCCCAGGGACACATAAGCCGTGTTTCCATTAGGGATGCACCGATCCACATTTCTCACTTCCGATCCGATACCGATACTTATTAACTCAGTATCGACCGATACCGATACTTTCCCGATCCGATACTGTTCAGGTATTTGACTCTGTATAATGAAACTTTTGCACCCAAACTATTCATTTTAACATTGTGTGAGCTAAACCCAATGAAGACACTCTTAAGCCTTACAATAGGGAACCCCCCTATTGTAAGGCTTAAGAGTGTCTTCATTGGGTTTATCTCACACAATGTTAAAAAGGGCAGTCACAGAATGTGATTGAACACAAGTGCTCTTTGAAGCTGGATCGGAAAAGTATCGACAGGTTTGATCCGATACCCGATACTTAAATAATGCTGGTATTGGATACCGATACCGATACTGGATCGGATCGGCCCCATCCCTAGTTTCCATCAAGGTTTCTAGGTGCGCATTTTGAAGTATCGCAGCAGAAAAGCTTAATGGAAACGGCAAAATCCGTATTTACTTTCTCAAGTTCGCCAAAAAGTTTATACGCTCGCTTGAGGTGGTTTTTGGGATGTTCGAAAATGAGCAGATGCGCACAGCGACAGATGGAAACACATTTGCCGACTCGTGCTGCCGAAGCGAACATTCACGTCACGTGACTGATCAGCTGTTTCCGCTCCGGACAACATGTAACATCGCTAAAACTAGTTTGTATGACAGAATAAATACAACTCGACCGATAGCAACACGTACCTGAAATATTCTCTCCATTTTGACGAGATGTGTGGCCAGGTTCTGTTTTCAACTGCTACTTCCTGTTTACTGTAGACATGCGCAGTGCTGACGTCTGACGTAATGACGCTGACGTCTGACGTAATGACGCTGTGCGTGGCTTGGTAGATGCGCTTCAAGCCAGCAGATGGAAACACTTCTGCTTCGCATTAATTTGTATTTACATATTTGCGAGATTTCAAAAATTAGCTCAAAAATCGAAATGAAAATGGATGGAAACACAGCTATAGAGACAAACAAGACAAACAACCATTCACTCTCTCACTCACACCTAGGGACAATTTAGTCTAATGCCGGGTACCCACCAAACGCGTTTCAGGCAGCGGAAGCGGCCGGTTTACATTGAAAGTCTATGTTGAGGCGCGGCGAGGGGCGGCGAGGCGTGACGTGGCACGTTTTGAGCATTTCAAGCGGCACGGCAGCGCACGGCAGTTCTTTTCTGTGCACGTGACGCGTCCAAAGCAGCCAACGCGTCGAGTAGCCAAAGTTCAAATATTTGAACTTTGGTTGCTCTACGTGTCGCAGCAACCAATCGGTAGAGCCTCTGCTATGTGATGATGCAATGACGACGGGACTTTTTTTGGACTTTTTAAACTTACCCCAACGAGCCTCCATGAAGAAACCAGCCTCCGGTAAAAAACTTGGCATTTTTACAGTTGCCGCTGTCCGCTCGAGCGTACGATCACCCAAAACATTAAAAAAAAAACATTTTAATCTCAACAAAGACTTTCAGAGCTGCAGTTCGGCTCGTAGAAAACCNAAACTTACCCCATCGAGCCTCCATGAAGAAACCAGCCTCCGGTAAGAAACAACATTTTTACAGTTGCCGCTGTCCGCTCGAGCGTACGATCACCCCAAACATTAAAAAAATGTTTAAATCTCAACAAAGACTTTCTGAGCTGCAGTTCGGCTCGTAGAAAACCCACTCAGTATTTTCTGGTGTATAGGTTGCACCTGTGTATAGGTCGCATTGTCCAATTATCACCAATAGATTGGAAAAATCCCTAGATAGGTCGCACTGGTGTATAGGTCGCACCTACGTTTAGCTCTGCTGCAAATGTCTGCCACAGGAGCGCACAGCAAGGCTTTTAAGAAGATTAACACTTAAAAACAATTATTTGTTTGATAAAAATTATAGCAAATATATGTCTGAGCTGAACTTTTCCTTAATAAATGAACGTAATTGTGAAATGAGCTGGATTTAAAAATTTGTTTCGCCGAAAGTGATAACAAGCCATATATAGGTCGCACCGGTGTATAGGTCGCAGGCCTCGAAAAAACCATAAAAAGGTGCGACCTATACACCGGAAAATACGGTAGTAACGAGGCTCACGTACAGCTGATTTCATCTGCCCGGTGTACAAAAAACAAAACAACATCACCAGAAAAGGAGCCAGACGCTCCTCCCACTGCGCGTCATCAGACGCGTCTTCAGTGTGAACAGATTCTGGTGACAAGCGGCCAAAAGGGTGCGGCAAGAGCGTTTTTGACGCTCAAGACGCGTTTGGTGGGTACCCGGCATAACATGCATGCTTTTGATCTGTGGGAAGAAACTGGAGTACATGGAGAAAACCACGTAGCACAGTGGGAACATGCAAACTCCAGCCAGAAAGGTCCCTGGACCGGGATTAGATCTGGCCTTGTCGCCAAGAGGAAGCAGCTCTACCAACTGAGCCACCATGCCACCTGAATTTTTATTTACCGTAATACTATTTATTACAACATTTTATGGATAACTCCTATAGATCAGTGTTTCACAGATGTTTTAGCACAAATACCAACTCAATAAATACTACCGTACAGTAATGCCGTTTACACATTGCCCAGTCTCATTAGCATGACTTACTTGACCCTAATTCGATCCAACTCAGCCATACACGGTCTCAATAGTTTTATGTGTGATGCCTCGATGTAGACGTCTGAATTCTGCCGTCAGTCAAAAAGCAGGGAAACATCTGCACATCCTCATAGTACCACAATGTTGCCATTTTAATGGATTTCTTATATATAATTTAAAAGTAAATAAAATCAAATACTGTGGTTGTGAGGTTTTAAAACGATGGGCTTGATTCTTGCGAAGGAGATGCTCTCATGATTGGTGCCACTCTCTGGCCAATCAATGTCCTGCTGTCTGCTGACGTCACATCTTCAGTCCACTCAGCTCGCTTCAAACCTCGGACAAGTAGGCTCTAAGAACAGAGCTGAAAGTGTGTAGGGCAAGCCAGTGTAGAGTCTGAACCTGCGCCGGGTCAACCTGGGCAAGGCTACGTCAGACAATGTAAAAGGACCATAAGCTCTCGAAGTTCCACCATTATGACAAACTTGGACATTTGTACAAATCTTTCAGACTTCATGTCTAACAGATGTGAGGGATCTAGGCATAACCCTCAACTCTGGTTGAAGAGTGCATTGTAAGATATGATGGTTCTGAGATAAGCACCACAAACTCTGTGGTTATGGTTCTTTGTCTGCCCTTCATGAACTGAATAGAAACTTGGAAATATCCCACATTTAAAATTCTTGCCGTTTTACTTATTTTATTGCTAAGAGTAGTAGTATACGACTACAGGGGTCCTGCAGCTGTGAAAAGGATTGAAAAGTCAATGGGCTGCTTGACAGATGCCTGACATGAAGATTTACACAGAAAATGTTTTATCTGCTACTTGGAACAACCAGTTGATTTAAAGTTTTCAGATGTTGCTGACGTTAAGTTTGGCATTATATCGGTCCACGGAGGAGCTGCAGTCCTGAGGCAGTTACACCAGCAGGAAAAACACCCCCTCACACCTCCCAACAGTCTGCAAGCTCAAGCAAGTGGTGGGGGGGAGGTCAGGGTTCTGGGGCAAACGCTCCAGCGCTGTGACTCCCAGACCCTCCGTCATGTCAGCATCTCTCTAAAGCTGGAGCCAAGAAGGGTGCTGGGTTACACAGCCTGGACATCCTGCCATGTGGAGGGTCCTGAACTGGACCTGTTTTATTAGTGACTCCCAGGGGTGGCTGGGGACGGGGAGTGGAAAGCTAAACAGAAATAAAGTTGGCAGTATGGGAGGGGGTGGGGTGAGCAGGGCAGCTATTCTGGCAGTGAGAGTGTGACATGTGTAGTTTTTTAGTTAGAACACCACAGCGTGCTCGTATCACCTCACAGTAACACAAACTGCTGCTTTAACAAGCTGTGATTGAGCAAAAGGCCAGAAGCGTGGGGGAGGCAGGGGGGAGCGAGGCTGTTAAACGTACTCTCTGAACATCTATATTTCATGCTCGTCTCATTTTGCTTATGAATTTTGTATAACAAGCTGGAAAGCTGAACCGAGTGCATATGCAAGTACAAACAGTAAGTATAAATACTGTGATGTTCTGGAGCGCAGAGTGGGTGGTTCACTAAGACACATACCCTGACTCAAGACAAATACACCGTCTGAGGCTGTTATCCTCTGTGAAGTGGGAGCAATTTCAAGTAATTGGGCATCGTAAGCGCAAGTTTGCCTTCCGGCCTTTCTTTGTGGTGTCTGCATGCACACTTTCTCCAGGGTCTCTGGTTTCCTCCCACAGACCAAAAACATGCATGTTAGGTTAACTGGTAATTCTAAATTGTCCCTAGGTGAGAGTGAGAGAGTGAATGGTTGTTTTGCTTGTCTCTGTGTGTCCCTGTGATGGACTGGAGACCAGTCCAGGGTGCACTCCCACAGTGATAGCTGGTTGGCATTAGCTTCCCTGTGACATGGAAAGTAAAAACCAGGTAAAAAAAGGAAAAAGGATGGACTTTGTAAGTCACAAAATGTTCTACGCTTTCACGACAAACATAAAAAGACAGAAAACCAACCGACAGACAACAAAGAACAAGCACTTAGCGTGTTAACAGTGTGACAAAGTGAAAGAGGCAACGACAGGAGGAGAATGTACGAGTGACAGAAAGGAGCAGAAAAGGAAAGAAACTTGCTCTCTACCTTCGCCAGTATCCATCTGGACTCCATTCATACTCTGTCTGGTGGATGGAATGCTCTTTGTCTCCTCTCTCTCAGGTCATAAAGGAGACATTTACTAACTAAGAGCTGCAGCGAGCATGTTCTTCCACCCACAGTGGCTCTGATTACAGCTGTTCCTGTAATGGCTCTGACTGCTCGCTTCTCACTGTACCACACCGTGAAACATTTTGCTGTCTCTGACATTCTCCTTGGTCAGTCACCTTCCCCTGAAGCCACCATACCATCACCAACTTAATGTTGCACAAGAGGATGTAGCTGTGGGATCAGTGGCGGCAGGGTGTCCCATTTCCAGCTCTCCTTTTGAGAACAAGACTTTATATATCCCTAAGGGTGTGAGGTCAGGCTGGAGGGAGCGTAACAGGAGAAGAGCTGGGTCAGGGACTCGATGACGGGCATGCTGGCACAGGTGACCAGCACAATGGTTGGGTAGAAAAGCTTGCCAGACTTGTCCTGCCAGGGGCCTTTGCAGAGCAACTCTCAGGGGAACACTTTGAGCCGGCGGCTGACAGATTCTCTACAGGTTTGGCTGTCAAACCACAGGCTCGCCCAGGCTTTAAAATAACAGCAGTGTGTAATGTGCAAGATCAGTCCAGTCCACAGCAATTGGTAAGGACACATACTGTCACAATGGTGTGAAGCTAAACTGAGAGACAAGGCAGCTGTGAGGTAAACCAGACCGTTTGACCCCAACATGCCACATGTGCACGAGCCGGGGACGGGTCTTCTGACAGGGTCTCAGGTCTTTGAAGTGAGGGATAAAATGTGGTATGTGATTATTTTTGTGCAAATTCTTGACCCTGAAGAAACACTAAAAGTAAAAGTTGCTGACAGATCTCACTTTATCAACCACACATGAAACTTCTGTTAACGTCATATTTAAATGCTAATTTTGCAGCATTTACTTCATATTCAGAACTTCTTATTTAGTAGAAAACCTGTTCTACCATACAGTACTGTACTGTTGGTCAACTTGCAGTTTTCTTCCCTAGACTAAATGCATTACATTCTTTTGGCTTGTTAGGCCCCCGTCACACTGGATGATGACCTCACTACAAGGTAAAAACAAATAAACAAACAAACAAACAGCCAGAACATATGATTACTGAAGGGTGCTGATGAGATCTTCAGACACATATTAGCAATGCAGTGAGGGTCATATTACACATGATAAAGCCGCATAAGGTCATAAATGCATCAAGCAAGTGCAAAACTTTCATAGTAAGGTCATGAAGTTTTATGCTGGTGAAGATTCTCAGTCGTCCAGGACATGATAAAATCAAAAAAGGCGTTCAATACAGAACAACTGGGCTTTATTTGTTGCAGAAAATGTTTCGACTTCTGTCCAGAAGTCTTTTTCAATTCTGAATTGAAAAAGACTTCTGGACAGAAGTCGAAACGTTTTCTGCAACAAATAAAGTCCAGTTGATCCTGTATTGAACGACTTTTTTGATGTCATGAAGTTTTACATGATGATGGGAAGTGTGGTGGCTGTGTTTCCATGATGTGGGGCCTGTACACACCAATGTGGCTTGGTTGTTTAAATCTGAAGCAGGAAGGCTAAGCTTGTCTCAGGCCTCCACTACAGCCATGACTGGATATAAAAACAACCTAGTAATAATATAATAATAATAATAATAATCATTTTATTTAAAAGCGCCTTTCAGGACACCCAAGGACACTTAACAAACCAACACAGTGGAATACAGAGCAAACATTATCAGCGACAAATTGAAATATAAAATACATAAAGGATATAAAATCCATCCATCCATCCATCCATCTTCTTCCGCTTATCCGGGGTCGGGTCGCGGGGGTAGCAGCCTAAGTAGGGAGGCCCAGACTTCCCTCTCCCCAGCCACTTGGAGCAGCTCCTCCGGGGGAATCCCAAGGCGTTCCCAGGCCAGCCGAGAAACATAGTCCCTCCAGCGCATCCTGGGTCTTCCTCTGGGTCTCCTCCCGGTGGGACATGCCCGGAACACCTCACCAGGGAGGCGTCCAGGAGGCATCCTAACCAGATGCCCGAGCCACCTCAACTGGCTCCTCTCGATGTGGAGAAGCAGCGGCTCTACTCCGAGTCCCTCCCGGATGACTGAGCTTCTCACCCTATCTCTAAGGGAGAGTCCAGCCACCCTGCGGAGAAAACTCATTTCAGCCGCTTGTATCCGAGATCTTGTTCTTTCGGTCATAACCCAAAGCTCATGACCATAGATGAGGGTGGGAACGTAGATCGATCGGTAAATTGAGAGCTTTGCCTTTTGACTCAGCTCTCTCTTCACCACGACAGACCGGTACAGCGCCCGCTTCACTGCGGACGCTGCACCTATCCGCCTATCGATCTCACGCTCCAGTTTTCCCTCATTCGTGAACAAGATCCCGAGATACTTAAACTCCTCCACTTGGGGCAGGACCTCCTCCCCGACCCGGAGAGGGCACGCTACCCTTTTCCGGCTCAAGACCATGGCCTCGGATTTGGAGGAACTGATCCTCATCCCGGCCGCATCACACTCAGCTGCAAACCGCTCCAGTGAAAGCTGTAAATCACGAACTGATGAAGCCAATAGGACCACATCATCTGCAAAAAACAGAGAAGCGATTCTAAGGCCACCAAAACGGATCCTCTCAACACCTTGGCTGCGCCTAGAAATTCTGTCCATAAAAGTTATGAACAGAATCGGTGACAAAGGGCAACCTTGGCGGAGTCCAACTCTCACCGGAAACGAGCCTGACTTACTGCCGGCAATGCGGACCAAGCTCTGACACCGGTCGTACAGGGACCTAACAGCCCATATCAAAGGGCCTGGTACCCCATACTCCCGGAGTACCCCCCACAGAACCCCCCGAGGGACGCGGTCGAATGCCTTCTCCAAGTCCACAAAACACATGTAAACTGGTTGGGCAAACTCCCACGCACCCTCCAGGACCCTGCTGAGGGTGTAGAGCTGGTCCAGTGTTCCACGACCAGGACGAAAACCACACTGCTCCTCCTGAATCCGAGGTTCGACTATCCGACGGACCCTCCTCTCCAGAACCCCTGAATAGACCTTACCAGGGAGGCTTAAGAGTGTGATCCCCCTATAGTTGGAACACACCCTACGGTCCCCCTTTTTGAATAGGGGAACCACCACCCCAGTCTGCCAATCCAAGGGAACTGCCCCCGATGTCCACGCGATATTGCAGAGTCGCGTAAGCCAACACAACCCCACAACATCCAGAGCCCTAAGGAACTCAGGACGAATCTCATCCACCCCCGGAGCCTTGCCACCGCGGAGCTTTTTAACCACCTCGGCGACCTCCGCACCAGAGATTGGAGAGCCCGATCCAAAGTCCCCAGGCTCCGCTTCCTCAGTGGAAGACGTGCCAGTAGGATTGAGGAGGTCTTCGAAGTATTCCGCCCACCGACTCACAACATCCCGAGTTGAGGTCAACAGCACGCCATCCCCACCATAAATGGTGTTGGTCGCGTACCGCTTTCCCCCCCTGAGACGCCGGATGGTGGACCAGAATCGCCTCGAAGCCGTACGGAAGTCATTCTCCATGGCCTCTCCGAACTCCTCCCACGCCCGAGTTTTTGCCTCAGCAACCACCCGAGCCGCATGCCGCTTGGACTGCCGGTACCTATCTGCTGCTTCCGGGGTCCCACAGGCCAAAAAGGCCCAATAGGACTCCTTCTTCAGCTTGACAGCATCCCTCACCGCCGGTGTCCACCACCGGGTTCGAGGGTTGCCACCACGACAGGCACCAACAACCTTGCGGCCACAACTCCGATAAGCTGCCTCGACAATAGAGGCGCGAAACATGGTCCACTCGGGCTCAATGTCCCCCGCCTCCCTCGGAACGTGTTCAAAGCTCTCCCGGAGGTGGGAGTTAAAGCTCCGTCTTACGGGAGACTCTGCCAGACGTTCCCAGCAGACCCTCACAATACGTTTGGGTCTGCCAGGTCTGACCGGCATCCTCCCCCACCATCGGAGCCAACTCACCACCAGGTAGTGGTCAGTGGACAGCTCCGCCCCTCTCTTCACCCGAGTGTCCAGGACATGCGGCCGCAGATCAGATGAGACGACAACAAAGTCGATCATTGAACTACGACCTAGGGTGTCCTGGTGCCAAGAGCACATATGGACACCCTTATGCCTGAACATGGTGTTTGTTATGGACAATCCATGACGAGCACAGAAGTCCAACAACAGAACACCACTCGGGTTCAGATCAGGGGGGCCGTTCCTCCCAACCACACCCCTCCAGGTCTCACTGTCATTGCCCACGTGAGCGTTGAAGTCCCCCAGCAGAACAAGGGAGTCCCCAGGAGGCGCACCCTCCAATACCCCCTCCAAGGACTCCAAAAAGGGTGGGTAATCTGCGCTGCCGTTCGGCGCATAGGCACAAACAACAGTCAGAGCCCGTCCCCCCACACGTAGGCGAAGGGAGGCTACCCTCTCGTTCACCGGGGTGAACCCCAACGTACAGGCACCGAGATGGGGGGCAACAAGTATGCCCACTCCTGCTCGGCGCCTCTCACCAGGGGCAACTCCAGAGTGGAAGAGTGTCCAACCCCTCTCAAGGAAACTGGTTCCAGAGCCAGAGCCATGCGTTGAGGTGAGTCCGACTATTTCTAGCCGGAACCTCTCAACCTCACACACTAGCTCAGGCTCCTTCCCCACCAGAGAGGTGACATTCCATGTCCCAATGGCCAGCTTCTGTAGCCGAGGATCAGACCGCCAGGGTCCCCGCCCTCGGCCACCACCCATTCCACAATGCACCCGACCCCTTTGGCCCCTCCCACAGGTGGTGAGCCTATGGGAAGGGGGACCCACGTCTCCTCTTCGGGCTGTGCCCGGCCGAGCTCCATGGGTGAAAGCCCGGCCACCAGGCGCTCGCCAACGTGCCCCTCCTCCGGGCCTGGCTCCAGAGTGGGGCCCCGGTGACCCGCGTCCGGGCGAGGGAACATTGTTTCCATTTATATTACTCATCATAAGGGGTCTTGTGGGCTGCGCTTTGTCTCGTCCCTCACCTAGGACCTGTCTGCCTTGGGTGACCCTACTAGGGGCATAAAGCCCCTGACAGCATAGCTCCTAGGATCATTGGGACACTCAAAACCCGGGACGAAATTCGTCTCTGCATTTAACCCAACCACCTACCAGGTGGTGCAGTGAGCAGCCCGAAAGCGCCCGGGGAGCTGGAGAAATAGGTGTGCACTCATAGACACCCCAAGCTGGGTAGTGGCCGGGGCGCGAACCCGCGACCTTCGGGTCCGTAGTCAAAAACCCTGCCACTAGACCATCTTGGCTCCCATATATACGTATGTATATATATATACATATATATATATATATATATATATTAGTGCTGGGAGAAGATTAAAATTTTTAATCTGATTAATCACACTCTGGAGAATGTGATTAATCAGATTAATCAGATTAATCTCAATGCTTACCGGTAACTTTGTATGCTTGAAATGTAAATATGACGGTTTCAATAAAATGTGGAAGAAAACGTTTTTATTGTGTCAAACCAGTTTTTTTTTCAGCATTTCAAATTAAACAAAAGAAGGTTTAAAGAAGTAGTAATGTTGTTTCAAACAAAACAAAACAAAACATATTTACAATCACTTTACCATAACGTACCCCACCTTCAACCAGTCACTTAGGCAAACTGACTTCCTCACATTTTCAAATGACAGAGCTTAACATTTTTTTTTTCAGCATTTCAAATTAACCTAAAGTCCACTTGTGTATGTTACACAAGTGGACTTTAGGTTAATTTGAAATGCTGAAAAAAAATGTTAAGCTCTGTCATTTGAAAATGTGAAGAAGTTAGTTTGCCTAAGTGACTGGTTGACTAAATATTATTTAGTCACATTTATCCTAACCTACTCATCCTTCAACCAGTCACTTAAACAGACTAACTTGTTCACATTTTCAGATGACAGAGCTGATCTTTTTTTTTGTACAATATGGCCTGCTAGAGAGAAAAGTCTTTCACATGGCACTGTTGAAGCGGGTGTGGCCAAGTACTTTTGTGCAAAACAGGCCAGTTCACTATAGACCACTGAGTGTGCTGACCACCACTGTATTGGGCATAAGTCAATGCTCTCACAGGGCTCTGACTTGTACCGCTCTACTGTGTTGTCTGTAGCTAATCCTTCATCATCAGACTCGGAGTCTGATCCAAAGAGTAGAAGGGCCATCTTTTTCTTTGGTGGCTCTGGCTCCATTTCATCTGTGGGATCCTGGGGTGCAGCTTTTTTGGCCATCATCTCATTCAGCTTTTTCCACACCTCTCCTCTTTCTGCCCTGGGGAGGCATCTGAGGTCCTTAAATCTTGGATCCAAAGCGGTTGCTACCTTAATAATAATAATAATAATGAATTCAATTTTTAAACGCACTTTTCATTAATGAAAATCTCAAAGTGCTACAAGGTGCAACAGAGTTAAATGTAAATAAAACAAGTAATAAAACAACATACCTTTAACCAGTCCAGATTCAAGTTCTGCTTTCGTTTGTTGAGATCGTTTGTAAATGCAGTCTTGAAGCGGACTACATAAGCTGGATCAACATCAGACACCTCCATTGTATGAAGAAGATGGCAGAGTGCAGGTAGCACAGCAGAGCAAGATACATACTTTTCAACACCGAGGTAATTGTTATTACTCACGGAGGTCCAGTGGTCTCCAGTTAGAGCAATATATTCAGCATTCTCCAGCTGCAGTGCTTTAGAAGTCTTCGTGGTGTCAAACAGTTCATGTATTCTTTTAACAATAGTCCTCCGGGAAGGCAACGTTACTGTCGGGTCTCCTGTGTAGACGCGAAGCATATTAAGAAGCCCCCGGTCTTCAACTATGTTAATTGGTCTACAGTCTTGGGCTATCCATTTAGCGGTAGCATAACTTGCTTTCTCTGCTGTCGTTTTGTTCACTTTTGGACGGCTAAACTCCGCCATCGTTGTCTGCCGAGCCCCCATTGATGTAGTTGGCTCCTCCGAACTAGCATTCTTGCTAACGGAAGTAGCATTCTTGCTAACATCGGCGAAAACATGCTTCGCCCGAAGATGGTATTTTAGGCTGGTTGTACTTCGGTGAAAAGAAAATTCATCACTGCAATAGGTACATACCACCTTCGTTTTGTCCACGCTCCCATCAGGGTTTTTTTTTTAAATAAATTTGCCACCAACCACACTTTTTGGACTATCCACGTTCATCTTCGTTTGTTTTCCAAGCCGAGTCTTTCCAGAAGTGACGTAGGTGAGCTCATTTGCGCATGCGCTTATGAGGCGAGCTGCGCTCTTCTTCTGCTGGCAGTTGGCAAACGACTTTAAGCGCATTACTGCCCCCACTAGACTGAAAACGGCTGAAAGCGAGATTAATCTTCTTTTTTATAATATTAACTGATTAATCATTTTACATTAATCTCATGAGTTAACGCGTTAACTATCCCACCATTAATATATATATATATATATATATATATATATATATATATATATATACATACATATATATATATACATACATATATATATA
>JBBPBX010074872.1:0-14789 GCA_038048925.1 Garcialebias charrua
GTGCGCGCGGCGGGGCTGCCTGAACCTTCACCCAGGCAGGAGCCACTAAGTCCCGGCTACACCTGATCCAGTGCGCCCTGGAGGTCCAGAACCGGCTGGACCCAGCCAGGAGCCACTAAGTCCTGGCTACAGATGAACCGTGCGCGCGGCGGGGCTGCCTGAACCTTCACCCAGCCAGGAGCCACTAAGTCCCGGCTCAAAAAATCATGCATTTACTGGTAGCTTAATGATTTTAGAAGATTCGGTTAACGGTTGGCTTATCAAACGTTTTGACATTCCACTCACCTGCTCTTCAGTGGGGCCGAAGGAAGAATCTCCTTGCATGTCGCAGGTCGAAACAGGCAGAAACCCCAACACACGCAGCGGAGACCGAAGAACAACGCGGTCTCGTCGAACTAGCTAGCTGCTGCTAGCTTAGCAGCTGTCCAGTAGCATTCCGCTGCGGGAGATCGTTCTCCGCCCTGTCTGTTTCCCATATCCAAGATGTAATGTAGGAACGTAATCCACGGAGCTTGGATCATTAATGTCCATGCCAGATAAAAAACGCACACACGTTGATGCTTCGTGCCGGGGTGAAATCCTGCCTGTACCGGCCGGCGGTGGTACTGGTTTGCTCCACATCTTCCTTCTTTTAGTCGCTCTACTCGACTTTCCCAGAGGGACGTTGTAAAACGAACAAGTCTCACCTTCTTCTTTTACTCGTTGAAGTTGCCTGGAACAATTATAAACACAATAAAAGTCTTATTTCTCCACCGCGACCGTTGCCAGTAACGACAACACTCCAGTTGCGTGCCCGTGCTTCCGGTTGAGTCTCGAAAAATGCGAGTGCGCATGCGCGATGACGTCAACTGGTAAAAGGTCTATTTTGTTTATCTAAGTCATCTTTTAAAGAGCATCTCCACACCCTGTGGATCGGTAACTCCTCCTTCCAAAATCTCCCTGAAAATGGGCGTGTCGAGAGACAAGGAGGGGTGGAGGTAGAGTTGTGCTTTTGTTCACGCCTCCACCTGCAACAACCTAAAACAAATTAAACCTCTAGCCAACAACATACACCAAGCAACAACAAAGAATAAACATGTAGATGTATTTATCTATTCCACCCATTCCATCCAAAACCAAAGGCCTAAAAAAATGAAAATGAAAAGAAAAAAAAAACGCTTGTCAGGAGTGAAATGTAGCACTTCCATATAAGGTATGCACAGCTGCAGGACCTTCTCATCTCTGCAGGGGATTGGCTCTGCTTGAACCACCTTTGTGACATCAGAGTGTACAAGACACATCAGAGTGAACAGTCCTGACCAATATGAAAATTAAGGTGCAATAACCTCTGTTCAACCCAAAGGACTACCGTAAACACGTTTTTAGGCCAAAATATTGCCAATTAGCCGATTTACACAGATACGCACAATTATATGAAACTAAAAATAAATAAAAATAAATGTCACATTTTTGTCATCTGTGTATGTTTCCCATACTTGACAGACGAAATTGGTCTCTGCATTTAACCCAAAACACAGCCATAGTGCTAGATAACATTTTGAACACATTCTAGGGAGTTTATCAGCTAAACAAAGTTAATTTTGGGTTTAGTTCCTCTTTAATTTATCTAAAGCTTTTGTGGATGGGTTTATTATTTTTTTATTTCTTGTAATTGCTTTTGTTATGCTTTGATTGTTTTTGTAGATTGTGAAAATTGGTAAATGATCACTTAGATAAGTCATTAAAATACCACCTATCACATCCCCATTTATTGTATTTGTGAAAATATTGTCAATCATTGTGGCAATATGAGTTGTAATTCTTGTTGGCTTTGATATCAACGGATACAGATTTACACTATACTGTACATTGAATTTATAAATGTACTGTGTTTGAATCTGTTTTATTTCCCAGATCAATATTAAAGTCTCCACACAAAAAGCTTTTTAATTACAACTCTTTTCCAATAGCTCCATGATTTTATCGGTGAATATATCTTGTATTATATATATATACTATATTTGATCCTGGTGACCTATATATATACAACTTATTATTATGTTTTTATAATTCTTGTTTATTATTTCTATTGTTATCATTTCCATTATATTATCAACAATTATTGACATTTCACTAATTAATTTCCATTTTATGTCATCAAATAGAGCGACTCCACCACCTCTTTAATTTTTTTCTGTTCCTATGATATAGTTTATACCTTTAGATGTGAATATTATTTGTGTCCATTTGACTAATTTATTAGTGTGTTTAAAGAGTTGAACAGCTGAATGTCCAATCGCATTTCCGCATTGATGAATATGCTCACAAACTTCTGATCAATAACAGAAAACTTGGTGCAATACGCCTGTGAGAAGAAGTCTGGCCAAGGCCTTGTGTTGAGAAGAGGCAAGTGAAGCTGCTTTGCGAACAAAATGACGCAATTTCCTTCAGGCAACTACATCAGTGAGACAATTTTGACACTTCAGATGGAGTTTGCCAAACCCTTTAGAGACGTGGATGTATGCACTTGAAACAAGAGGAATAAAAGTCAACCTTAGTTAGAGTGTACATGAGTGAATGATAAGAATGATATGATTTTTACTAGCCTTATTGCATATGCCACTTTACCTCTATACCAATATCAAATACCTTATACAAATACTGTGTACATAAACTTCATATGCTGCGTTGTCACTTTATTACAAATGTCAATTTCAGAACCTTCATTTTATTTTATAGATATACTTTTTATACTTTTATACTACTATGCTAAACTCAGGACAGTATTACACTTTTATTATTACACTTTTATTATTTCATTTTATGCTTATGTTTATTAAATGTTTTAATGTTTAAATGGTTATTGTTACACCGGGGGTCTGAGAGAAATGTAATTTCAATCCTGCGTATGTCCTGTACATATCGCAGTTTTGACAATAAAGTTGACTTAGACTTTGACTTTTGATAAGGAGACAGAAAAAAATCGGATTTTATCCTCGAATAGTGTCCCTATTGAGTTTGTCGATTCCTACAAATATTTGGGTATCTTGGTCGATTTGCATCTCTCTTTTAAACTCCACGTGGAAAACTTAGTAAGGAAACTGAAAAACTGAGTTTATTTTTGAGAAATAGATACTGTTTTACTCTGAATGTTATAGGAAATGCCTTGTGACTGCAACTTTCCTTCCCTCCATTGACTACGGTGACATTATTTACATGAACCCTCCTACAAGCACCCTACAGATGTTGGATTCATAACTGGCTGCAACTACCATACCCACCATTGCATCCTGTATTCACTGGTTAACTGGTCATGTAAACTCTCTCACTGGTACTTTTTCATCTTTAAATTACTTCTTGGTCTATTGCCTTCGTACATCTCCCCGTACATGTCACTGCATGAGTGCAGCTACAGCGTGCACTGTCAGGGCATTATTACATGCAGTGTCCCCTCAGTGGGGACTGAACTTGACAAAATGGCCTTCTCCTACTCTGCTCCTGTTTCCTGGAATATCTTGCAAAAAGATCTGAAGCTCTCGACCTTGACATATCTAAGTGGATTCAAGCATCTGCTAAGTTCCTGGGAAAAGCCAATGCAGACATGTTCCTGTTTTTAGTTTTCTACACTGCCTTACAACCTAGCTGTTTTTTTTTGGTTACATTTTGTTTTAAATACCATTTTATTTTCACTTGTTATTCTCACTTTATACACATCCTTTATGGTTGTTTATTGTTGCCATTGTTACCCACTGTTGTCATCACTCTTTGTTAAAACCAGGTCTCTCTTGTAAATTAGTCCCCGGGGCTCAATGGGATTATCCTGTCTAAATAAAGGTTAAATGAATGAAAAGAAGACAAAGAATGTATTATTTTTGAAATCCTAATACTTAGAACACATACTTAAAGATTGTGGCATAATTTTCTTTATGACTTGTATAGACCAAAAACATGCATGTTAGGCTTCCTTCAGGCCCAGGCCTCCCTTGCAAAAGAGATCTGTGATCTCAATGGGATTTACCTGGTTAAATAAAGATTAATTAAAATAGTGGCACTGCTGAGCCTGCTGTAACTCTTGATGTAAAAAAAAAAAATGCTTTGTTACAAATATTAGGATGCCTATTATAAAGAATTCAGAAGAATAGTCTCAGGGTATTTGTTCATTTGGATATAGCATTTTGTTTTTAGTTTTAATCCACCATTAAAGAAGTGATTCCTGCACACATCCGACTTTGAGCTCAAAACAACAAACTGAACTTCAGATTCTTTCCTCACTGCCTGCGCCTTTTACTTCACAGGCACTCAGGCGTGGCAGTATTTTCCAGAGTTGCAGATTTGTTGTGTAATGTTCGTCAGTGCTCCCTGAAGAGGTTGCACTCTAAGAAAATGAAGGCAATTTGTTTTGTTCCCCAGTTCGCCACCTTCCGTCATGCCAGCTGACAGCACTGTGTCACGGGAGCACAAGGCACTGACGGATGTAAACGACTGACTAAAAAACACACATTGGTGCACAAACAGTAGTCCCTTAATGATAAAAATATGTCTGTGAATAATTTTATTAGCTGTTTCACCAGTAACAGCTGCTTAAAGGAATATAGATTTTGAGACATGATTTTTGGGTTTTCATGAGCTGTATGCCAAAATCATCAGTATGAAAACAATAAAAGACCAGAAATATTTCAGTTGGTGTGCAATGAATCTAAAATATATGAAAGTTTCATTTTTATCATTACATTATGGAAAATAATTACCTTTATCACAATATGCTATTTTTTTAGAAGGACCTGTAGATGATTGAAGAATCATCTTTAAGTTGCATTTCTGCATGTTTAAAAAGCTCTCTTTGTGCTTTAAGTTTTGTGTTTGATCATTTGCAACACATTAAATATCAATACGTACTGTACTCGTAAAAGCAAATGAGGAAGAACACCAAAGGCCATGTTCAATAATCCAGGTGTAAAATCCTGGATTTTATACTTTGGATTTTAAAGGAGGAAGATGTCTATTGTAACCAATGTATGTTACGATAAATACACACAGTGTGTTTTAAAGCTCTTTGGATTGGTGATTAACTGCTGCTTAAAGGATTACAAATAGAAAACTTTTCCTACTTGATGCCCCTGAGCTCCAGAATGAGTCTTGGAGCGTAACAGGAAACATTTCTAATAGCTTCTTAGGTTTTATTGCTGTGAATTCTGGGGGTACTTGGTGGTTTTGGTGTACATCAACGAGTTTTCTTATTCGTATTTGCAAGTTTGTGACTCAAACAAAAAAGAGGGCGGCCAACTGTGAAGTGCGAGAATGATCATCTTGATTTTTCTATTCTCTGTGCTCAGCACGTAGATCCAACTCCATAATGCTCTTCTTAGAAAAGTGGGTGGGTGCAAGATGGAGAATCATGAGTATGATGAGATGATCCTAATGAATACAAATAGAATGGTTGTTCTCTAAATGCATGGACTCATCGGTTGAGGACTTATCAATGGTACAGCCTTACGGATCAGCATAATTAGGGGGATGAAGAAGTGGCTAGCAGCACTGATGAAAGCTAATCAACAGGCTTCCTTTAGAGCTCTGGTCACTGATTGGTGTTTGGGCCATTATTGCCTAGAAACCACTTCAAAAAGGAGACTCTGTTCTCCTGTATTGTGACAAAATGAACAAAATTGGCTTACGAAGGCATCCTGGTGTGCATATGATTTTGACTTCCTTAACAATCTGTTTTCAATTTAGAGGAACACGCTAAAAGGACAATGCACAACCCTAATTAATACTGCTGCCGCTGCGCCTACTTTACTTCCATACACTAGTTGCACTAGTTTTTATGGCTTACACTTAGCCAACACAAAATGGATTTAACTTAATGAATTTTGCAGCACATTTGGGTTTTTACTGGCATATCAAACTCATTGCCGTCCTCGACTGTATTCCCTTGTGTAATTTTTATTGAGTCCACTCTTTTTACATTTACAAGTAAAATTCTCCAAGTACTTGGAGTCCACTGTCCAGGAAAATGAGGAATGTGGTAAAGAGGTGAAAAAGAGAGTCCAGGCAGGATGGAGTAGAAAAGTTTCAGGAGTGATTTGTGACAAAAAGGTGTCAGCAAAGGTCAAAGGAAAAGTTTACAAGACAGTGGTATGGTGTATGGTCTGGAGACAGTGACACAGACAAAAGACAGGAGAAAGAACTGGAAGTGGCAGAAATGAAGATGCTGAGGTTCTCCTTAGGAGTGACAAGGATGGATAAGATCAGGAATGAGATCATCAGAGGTACAGCACATGTTGAACAACTGGGAGATAAAGTTAGGGAGGCCAGACTGAGATGGTTTGGACATGTCCAGAGGAGGGACAGTGGATATATTGGTAGAAGGATGTTAGAAATGCAGCTGCCAGGAAAAAGACAAAGAGGAGATATGTGGATGCAGTTACAGATGACATGGAGGTAGTTGGAGTGAGGACAGAAGAAGCAGAGGACAGAATGAGATGGAGGAGGACTGGCTGCGGCGACCCCTGAGTGAAAAGCCAAAAAAAGAAAACTATTTTTAATTTTACATTTAGAGAAGTAATTGCTGTGGTGCATTCCACATAGGCCGCGGGCTAAATGCAATAATATAATACATGACATACAAATACTTATTTAAATAAAGTCCATGTATTTATTATACTGTACAGTTATTTATCCTTCCATTCTGTATAAAGAACATCACAGAACAG
Organism: Garcialebias charrua; assembly: GCA_038048925.1. NCBI lineage: Eukaryota > Metazoa > Chordata > Actinopteri > Cyprinodontiformes > Rivulidae > Garcialebias > Garcialebias charrua. The sequence continues at coordinate 6,690 of JBBPBX010074872.1, forward strand.
GCTGTGGTGTTGGTGGTGGGGGGTGTGGGGACTGGGGGTCCTCTCCCAGAGAATTTTGAATAAAGTATTCATTCAGCCTGTATTTAGGCAGGTTAATCCCATTGAGCCTCGAGGACTCATTTACAAGAGAGACCCGGCTACAAACAAAGAATGATGACAGCAGCAACAGTAGATTTTCCTTGGACATTCAACACCAAGTAGATGACATTTCCTGTATTTTGGTGTATTTTACAAAAGTGTATTACAGTAGATTAACATGAAACAAAACGTGTAAACTTTATTATTATTGAAATCTCTCTGGCTGCAATGTATTCATAATGCATCACCGATGCAGCTCTGCAGGTAAGGGGTGTTCACTTCAGGATAAATTGAGGTTGCTGACTGGTCAGTTGCTGACTGGTCAGTTGCTGACGTGCCTACTGGATTTATTGACAGGTGGCATGATTCATTTAAAAAAAAGGTAGATTTTACTGGCCCGTTTGAGACTGTTGTCATTTATTCCATATTTATTCAACATTTATTCAATATTTTGGTGAATCTACGGTTTGAGAACTGTTTCCTTACAAAATCCTAATGGTGGTTTCTTACGGTAATTGTTCAGAGATGCTGAGTTAAAATTTAGGGTTGCTCAAAAAGGGTGTGTGACGGGCACCTCCATGAGGCTCAGCGTTGTCAAAATAAATGTTATTCAGCATCAAGAAACTACCAAGAGACAACATGAAGTCTGTCAAAATACAGGTAGTCCTCGACTTACGACGGAGATCCGTTCCTGTGCAGCGTCATAAAGCGAATTTTGACGTAAGTCTGAACATACGTCCAAACTGCACCTTATACGTACAGTACTGTATTTTACCAAGCACTTAGCCTATCCTAACACAGTACCCTACATGATTATAAAAAAACACATACATTTGGGAGCCATAATGAAGGGCAAAAACAGTTAATAACCTACTGGTGTGATGTAATGGCACTATTTTATGTGGAAGGTTACATGAGAACAAGAGTGATGACGGATGTCTCGCGAGAGCTACGAGATGCGGGCTTCGAGACGAGAGCGTGGAAGCGAACACGCATCGTTGTGTGATCTGTAATGTATTGGTGTTATGTTCGACATTAAAGAAGGTAAAAGCAATATCGTAACATCCTTGACTCGGCATAACACTACATGGTGTCAGAAGTGGGATGGACAGAACCAGCTGTTGTCCTACAAAAGTGCTGGTGATCCCAAATGCTGGTGAAGCCGTTTCCTCCGTCCCTCCTCAGTATTCTCCATTCGTTTACGTTGTAAAACCGCTGTCCATGAAACAGCTACTTTTCCACAGCTGCTGCCTGTCCAGCTTGGTCCAACAAGTTTAGTTTAGTTTTTTGAATGTCCAAAGGACCAGACTTAGCTTTTTTAGAGAGTACAGGGCAGTATTTCTCCGCCACTACGTTTAGAACGTAAAACCGGAAACTGCGTAACTCTGCTTTTCAAAATAAAATAAAAATAAATAAATAAATATATATATATATATATATATATATATATATATATTTATGAGAGATGCGTGTCGTAACCATGAAACGTTGTAACTCGAGGCCGTCGTAAGTCGAGGACTACCTGTACAAATTATAAAAATGAAAATAAATGAATGCACAAATTTGTCACTCCAGCTGTGTAGTGTCATTACACTAGTCATTGGGCCAACTTTCCATCTAACATTAAACTTGGAGTGACTGAGTGTAAACACATTGATTCTTCTAAGGGAATTTTAAAATAGTAATGAGGACAGCTTGGGTCCCCACTTTGGGCACCCCTGCACTATAGGTTTTAGTTGCTTTTCAGAGTTGCTCCTTGTTGCATTGTTCATCCACTCTTCAATGAATTCATTATGCTTAATCACAAAATAAGTCCAAATGTGAGTTTGTCTCAATTCCACCGCTCAGTTCAGCGTCAGCCCATATCTCTGAATCAACATGACACTTTGACTTGGCACGAATAGTCTTCCTTCTGTACGTCGAGAATTTTTTCCCCTTAAGTGCCAAGAGAGTTGTAGAGAAATGCTACACCAGAGGCCAAACATGACCTGACAATATGGCAACGGAGCCCTCAGCAGCCTTGTGCACATAAAACAGCATCACATGGAAGTGTCATCTAGCAAAATCGCCTCGTGGCTCTCAGTGTTCTGGTTGGACACTATTAGAAAAAGTCAAAAAAAAATAAGGAGGAACTATTGTTGCATTTCAGACTTTTTTACAGACCTTACAGTTGGAAAATGTGCAAAGATTATTTTTGTCACGTAAAACAATCCTATAGTAGGCTAAGATGTGCCATATTTCATTAGATACGTTTGCTCCTGAATTCTAATTAAATACAAAACATTGGTTCTTTTAAAAAGGTGTCTGAGAATAAGTTTTACCACTCAGTGTGCTTATGTGGTGTGTCCAAACTTTCATCCAATCTATCCATTTAAACAACTATTAACAAATGTAGTAAAGTTGTTTTCACAACCACAAGGTTTTAATGTCACCAACACAAGACAGTTTGAAATTGTTTTAACTTTTTAATTTTTTTTTTTTTTAAGTTTGAATTTTATCCGGATGCATTGTACGCTCTCATACAAACTTTGTTTCTGTGTGTCATATGTAACTTTTATGAAGAAAATGTTGTTGTACATATGTGGATTATTTCTACAGAAGAGGCCACTGTGGCAAAAAAAACGAAGAAAAAATCAAGGAAAATCCAAAATCTAATTTTAATCTCTTTTTTCCCCCCCTCCAAAATCTGACATTAAAGTTAGGATTAAGAATGTGTTTTTTTTTTTTCTACATAGTGGCACTAATCCTCTTCCATATATTCCTCTTGGTGCATCTTTTGCACAACAACTTCTGGACTTCAACTTAACTACATAAGAAATGTACAGTTTGAATGATAAACACGTAAACATGATGTTTTTACAGGTTAAAAACGTTAAATTAAAGAGTGTCCTTACTGAAAACATGCATATTGCCAGTCTCCTTTCATATCAGAATTTTAATTTAAAATGGTCTTGTGAGATGTTTTAATTCATTCAACCTTTATTTATACAGGTTAATCCCATTGAGCCTCTGGGACTCATTTACAAGAGAGACCTGGTAATCTTGATGACAATCAGCTAGTACATTAGTAGCTATCATGTTGCTAAAATGGATTTACCGGTATAGTCATTTTCATATTTGTTAAGTTTGATTAGCTGTAGTGGCCATCTTGAATTGGGTTAACTTAAATGGTACATGGTAAATGGAGCTTATTTATATAGCGCTTTCCAGCCCCCTGTGAGGAGCCCCAAAGCGCTTTACAATACCAGCCATCCACCCATTCATACACACATTCATACACCGGTAGCGGCGACTGCCATGCAAGGCGCCTTCCAGTCCTACCGGGAGCAACTCGGGGTTAAGTGTCTTGCCCAGGGACACAACGACACATGGTGTGGGGAACCGGGATTCGAACCTCCAACCTTCCGATCGGGGGACGACCGCCATTACCACTACGCCACGGCCGCCCCATAACTTAGAATGAAGCAGCTCTAGATGTACGTCACCGAGCTACCAAAGCCCTCTATGTGGAGCAGAGAGCTGCCATCTAGGTCACCCAGGGGGTGGTGGGGGTTAAGGGCTTTGCTCAAGGGCCCAGGGTGGGGCAAATGAAGATGGAGACAGGTGTGGGTGTTTCACATTCACATTTTCCACCCACATTTTGAGGTTGTCAGGAGTCGAACTAGCGACCTTCCGATCACAGGCCCACCTTCTCAAACCTCTGTGCCACCACTCCCCCAAAATCCATCCAAATTTTGAAAATCCATACAAAGCTTTATAAAATATTTCCGTTTCACAAAAAGTAAACTTTTTTTAAAAATATCAGAACTTCCTTGTTTTTCACGTCAACCTTTTTTTCTGCCAAGTTAAAAAAAAAAAACTGTTGTGATGACCTGTGACAACCCACGCTTGAAGACTTGATGTCCTCTGCTTGGACGGACCACAGTGAGTGATTTGTCTAGGGGTTGGAGACGGGCCCCTGGCATTTAAAAGAACATTTGGAGCTGCGCTAGGTGGGCTAAGAAACAGCTCTCCATAAATTACCAAAAATTGATTACAGTCTGAGGTACCTCAAAAGGTCCCAATGGAAATAGTAGTTAAATTAGTCATTTTTGACTTTTTTCTTTATTATTATTATTTTTTTTTACTTAGAGCTCCTGGGACAGCAAAGTCTATTCTCCACTCTTTAAGTCAATAATTTCCCCAAAAACATTCCCTTATTTGCCAATAAATTTTTCCCTCTATTCCACAGGGATCTCTGACACAACACATTTTCACTCTTTCTGTAAAGTATCTTCATTGATAAGGTTAGTTCTTGTTTCAAAACGTCTATTTTCCACATTCATTTGGTCCAAATTCAAATGCCCGATGGTCTTTGCAAATTTTTTTTTTGTTTTACTTGTGTTTGTGTTGCTCGTTTGTCATTCTGTTAGCCAAATATCTCATAAACCATTTGGTGGATTGTATTGAAACTCTCATTGTGCAAATGTCCTGTGTTCGTCGACAGTGGAATATCATTTGGAGTCAATCCGATTTAAGAAAGTGATCTCAGTAAACACAAAAATGGCTCCAAGTCAGATAGTTTTATTGACAGTCAGTTGAAATTTTCAGTGGTAGTAGCTGGGAGTAGTTTAAAATAGGGATGCACTGATCCACATTACTTACTTCCGATCCGATACTTAAATCTGGGTATCGTATATGAGGCTGTAATAATGAATTTTTTGAACGCTTAGCGTGCATTATGTGCATGGTGCAGCTGGACAACTATAAAACCACTAAGCATTATGGGAAAGACAACAAAATCCACTCCCGTAGGGGTTAAGGGGAGTGGACCGTGTTGTCTGTCCCATAATGCTTAGCTGTTTTTTTTGTTTTCCAGCTGCACCATGAGTGAGAAGGACGTCTGTGATATAGACCTGCCTCTTGTGTGCTGTTAAAGTTTGGGTGTTTCCTGTTGTGAGGCCCAGGGTGTCTTCACTGGGTGTAACTCACACAATGTTAATACAGCAGTCACAGAATAATATGGTGGAACACATGTGCTCTTGGAAGCCAGATCGGAAATATCGGCAGGTTGGATTAGAAAATCCGATATACCGATCTTGGATCGGATCAGCCCCATCCCTAGTTTAAAATGCATATTTTAGGCTTGAGATTGTGCACAATTATATTTTCAAGATTTGTATCAAACTGCTATAACTGTCTCTTCCCTTCAAAACATGGTCTTTATCTTATAGGATGGTCTTCTCGGCCTTTAATGCACATTTGTCATTGGAATGGTTCCAAATGGTAAACCAGTATTGGTTTTTTGTACACTTTTTTGCACAAAATATAGAGTGCACATCTGCTGAATCTGTATTCTGACCTAAAATAAAACATTATTCAGAAACCTCAAGGCTTTTTTCTCTGTGTTCCACTACATAAAGACCAGAAGTTATAGTCCGGCTCAGCTGCGTTCGTCAATGTCGGGAGTTCATTCCTGTCTGAGCGCCACAGAGCCCTTATCCATCATCAAGTGTCCGGCTACGCTGAAAGGAAGCTTGCCCAGAAGAAATGCCTTCTCTGCACCTTTACCACACCACAGTGAGTTGTGGTAATTGCCAGCTTTGTGAAGCTGCGTGGAAGAAGAGATGGAGGCCGCTAGTGCTGTTCCGAGGATTTTTAGAGGAAAGCCCTCGATCTTGTCGGGGTGAACTCAGGGCAGCCATGCTGTAATCTGTTGATAGGAAAGGTTTAGAGGCATCTTCTGCCAAATATGTGTTGAATCCAGCACGTGGCTTGACAGTGAATGCCTTCTTGTTTCAATTAAAGAGAAAGCAGTCCAAGGAATGCCTGTTTTAGACTAAGATCATCAATAAACTTAGGCTCAGTCTTATGAAATATCAAAAAAGGCGTTCAATACAGAACAACTGGACTTTATTTGTAACAAACAAGACGTTTCGCTTCTCATCCGAAAAGCTTTATCAATTGAGTTAGGAGACAGTGAGGGGGAGCAGTTATAACAGGACAAGCCATTGACACGCACCAACATATGTAAATTGGAAACTAACACCCCCACACCTGTGACCCATTCAAAGTTCAGTGTGTGAAAACAGAGCTTACAGAACACACACACACATCATGTGAAATGACAAGTCACACTTCACACATTGATAGCAGGGACCTGTCAAAGTCTTTGTTGGTCTAATTCACAAACAAAGCTCCTCTGTTCTCATCAGGTGTGAGACGCCTGGGAACCAAACCCAGGGCCGCACCATAAGTTTTAGAAAGTTGAAATCTTAGACCTCCTCCTCTGTTTAACGATGGTTTCTCTCTTTTTACATAAATCGCCTCCTTCACACCTCTCTCAAACCACCTGTGCTCTCGGTCCAAAATATGTACATTTTGGTCCTCAAAAGAGTGTCCCTTGTCTGTGAGGTGGAGGTGAACAGCTGAGTTTTGTCCAGAGGAGGAGGCTCTCCTGTGTTGAGACATTCTTCTGTGGATAGGCTGTTTAGTTTCTCCAATGTATAAGTCTGGACAGTCCTCGCTGCACTGGACTGCATAAACTACACCACTCTGTTTGTGTGTAGGTGTTTTGTCCTTAGGGTGGACCAGCCTCTGTCTGAGAGTCCTGCTGGGTTTGAAATGTACTGGGATGTTGTGTTTGTTGAAAATCCTTCTGAAATTCTCTGATAGTCCAGCAACATAAGGGATGACAATGTTTTTTCGTCTGTTCCAGTGGTGTAGTCTACGTGATACTCGGGTATATGGAGTATACCCACTAGAAAAACTTAAGAATTTCAGTATAACCACTTAAAAGTGCCCAATGGTACATGACATACCATTAGGTACATGTCATTGATACGTTAAACGACAGTTAAACACTTCTGTAACAATCTATTGGTGTGCAGTGCTTTTCTTTGATACTGTTTTATAAATTATATAACATGTTTTTAATACAAAGCCAGCTGTTGTACAAAGTTTGTTGTTCATTTATTCAAATATAAGCATCAGAGAAATTTGGAACTGTTCAATATGCTTAAAATCAAAATAAATTGACGGTTACACTTTACTAACCAGTGTACTTTGGTTTCTAAGCACGGTATGCCCACTACAAAAATGTAGACTACACCACTGGTCTGTTCTCCTTTTTCTGTTTCTTATTGTGTTTTGGAAATTTCCTCGCTGACTTGACAAAAGCCCAGTTAGGATATCCACATGTTTGGAGAAATTTTTCAATGTGTTTCTGTTCCTTTTTCTTCCCTTCTGTCTTCGTGGAGATGTGATCGGCCCGGTGCTGTAAAGTTCTGATGACAGAAAGTTTGTGTTCCAGATTTTATCATGTCCTGGACGACTGAGAATCTTCACCAGCTTATGAAATATCCTGCATGGTCTCTCAAGATCTCTTTCAGCATGCATTGTGTTCTCAGCTACCACCACACCAAACTTTAGTTCCATTGTAATATTGACTGAGTTGGAGCTATTTAGGTCTTATGATCAGTTGGCAGCCATGCAGAAATGTAAGGGTCATCCATGTTTTTATGTCTTTAAGACTTGCTTGTAATATAAGTAACACATTGGATTCAATGGGTTTCTTGAATAACTATAAATGTGTATCATCAACATAACATTACATTTACTGTTTAATAAATTCACTTAATGGAAGCATATATGAAGTAAAGAGTATTGGTCCAAGCACTAAACCCTGAGGAACTCCATGACTAACTTTTTGTGTATGATGAAGATTCATTATTTGCATTTACAAACAGGAATATATCAGATAAATAATAATAATAATAAATAATAATAAACTTTATTTGTATAGCACCTTCCTACAATGCCTTGCATTGACCAAGGTGCTTAACAGGACAGAAAATATAAAAACCGGTACAATAAATCAGTGAAAATAGAATAAAAGCAAAAGCAATAAAAAGGAGGCAATGGAAATAAAAATGCTACATAATAAAATACCAAAGTAATAAAAGTTACACACTGAAAGCTTTTTTGAACAAGTGGGTCTTCAGTCTGGTTTTGAACAGTCAGATAAAAAAATATATATATATA